>JAHWFO010000211.1:3182056-3193697 GCA_023313115.1 Rhysida immarginata | reverse complement strand
AAGATCGGAATAAAACTGTAGATTTGTATAAAAAACGTACACACAGATCCACAGACCCACACACAGACCCACAGACGCACAGACCCACAAACATCCTTCTTTATATATATATATAGATAGATAGATTGTAACTTTAATTTAACATATTAATATTTTATTAAGTAATTTCGTTTAGAAGCAAAATTACTATATAATGATTAAAGAGACCATAGCTTAAATTTCAGCATCAATAATGCAAAATTTCATCATACAAATCAATGACGTATATTAAAGATAGACCCGGAAACCTGCCAGCATACTTGAAGTGGAAAGGTCCGCCTTCAAGAACCATCATGGCCAAAAGTGAGCAAAACACATGGCTAAATATGAGGGTACCTGATTAATTATTCTTTCACACTCCGATCACGGAATGATAAGTTTTTCTTTGTATTTGAAGTATTTTATAAAATTTTATAAACAATTTTTCGATCATGGTTTCAATTTCAATTTCGTTTCGATCATCTTTCGGTACATAGTTTCGATTTATGGTTGTGGAAAGTGATTCCTGATCCTTTTTCGTGTCTATTTGTACGGTTGTATGCGGAAATTTTGAGGAATGGTTTTGAATTAGTTATTCCTCGGGCCCAAAATCGTCAAAAACTAAGAAGCCACAGAGCTAACAACTTCACGGCTCACTCCTGCCCAGAACTGCCATGGCTTCAATTGGCTTCACTTTGGTGGTGATGTTAACAATAGGATTCGGAATCTATCTTTAATATACGTCATTGGAAGAAACATCCCGAGCAACGCCCGACGGGCATATCAGCTAGACTTTTGTTTTCAAAGGATGTAACTAGATGGCGATGCCAGACGAAGACTGTTTCATTTTATTCAATTTTTCCAAGCTTTCAAAGTCGCAGGAATAATTTTCAGGAAGCTTGCTTCTCTCACGGCCAGTTATACGTTGCTTGCTCCCGCATGTCCAGCTGTCGAAATCTACATGTTTTTGCGCCACAGGGGAAGACATACAACGTTGTTTACCGAAATGGACTTGAATTCAAAACTACTTGACAATCCTGGCCCAGCTTGCCTGTGTAGCTGATTCATTTATCTTATCACTTTTTTTTCATTATTTACTTCTGTACATATAATTTAATTTTCTTTTGTTCCCAGTTCATTGTTCATAAATCATCGTTTTTGGCTTAAAATGATTATGAAAGGTTTGGAGAAGGCTTTCTAGACTGTTTCTCATTTTCTTGCATTTCGTTCATAATTTCTTAATCATAGCTCAATTTCTAACATAACAAACAATCGTTAAAAAAATTACTCAACCTATCTTTTCCACCCGGGCGAAGCCGGGTAATATTGCTAGTACAATACTCATTTCCAAAAAAGTTGGGACAGTGCAAAATATATAGAAAAAACAAAAAGGGATGATGTAACAAAACTTTCTCGCGAATACAAAATAGCAGATACGTTTATGAAATGACATAAATATACTGTGTGCATCAAAACATTTTGTATCGTGGCCGGGACGTTCATTTTGAATAGGGGTGTTGCAACACGTTCCAAAATAGTAAGGACATACGTTGTAGAAAGCGCCGTTAGTAGTGGAACCTTCCGAATTGTTCGGGAATAATCTAGAATGATGACGTCGTACTACATTCCGTATAAATAACAGTTGCCATCCGTCGTTCAGGTAACTTATTCGGAACGATGGGTCGAGGCAAGCCAGTTAGCGAAGATCTTCGTGTTCGAATCATTCAAGAATTCACAAACAACGTTTCTCAGCGTGCAATAGCCAGAAGATTTAACCTGTCATCATCTACAGTACATAATATTAACAAGCGCTACCGAGATAGTGGTGAGATCACAGTTCGGAAAGGCCAAGGTAGAAAACCTATTCTGAATGCTCGAACTCTTCGGATCCTCCGACGTCACTGCATCATGCATAGGAATGCTGCGATTACGGAGATAGCTACGTGGGCCAGCGATTTCTTCGGGAAGCCATTATCGTTGAATACTGTACGCCGGTGCATTCACAAATGCAAACTTAAGTTATACTGTGCACAACGGAAGCCATACATCAACAAACGACAGCAACGTCGCCGCCTGATATGGGCTCGAGCCCATCGCAATTAGTCCAAAGCACGCTGGAAGAACATATTGTGGTCCGATGAATCAACCTTTAAGATTGTTTACGGAAATAATGGACGCCGTACACTCCGGACCAAAGACGAAAAGGATATTCCCGCGTGCTACAGGCGTTCGGTACAGAAACCACCGTCTGTCATGGTCTGGGGCTGTATTAGTGGCCATGGAATGGGAGACTTGCACCTCTGCAATGGCACCGTCAATGCTGAAGCGTATATACAGATCCTGGAACAAGCTATGGTGCCATCTAAGAGGCGCCTGTTTGAACGACGTCATTGTATATTTCAACAAGACAACGCCAGACCGCATGCAGCACGCATAACTTCTGCATGGCTACGTCGGCAGCGCATTCGTATGTTGAATTGGCCCCCTTGCAGCCCGGATCTGTCGCCTATAGAAAACGTTTGGCGTATTATTAAACGAAAACTACGACAGGGACGACCCCGGACAGTTGAACAGCTGAAAACCTATATCCAACAGGAATGGGACAGAATTCCGGTTACGGTGTTAGAAAGATTGGTATCATCGATGCCCAGAAGATTACAGTGTGTCATCAAGAGGAGAGGTGACGCCACACTGTGGTAAACGCCGTGCTCTCCCAACTTTTTTGGGGGGGGGTGTTGCACGTGCCAAAGAGGAAAAGCACCTGTATGTTTGTTTAAGCATATAAGATATGTGATCCCATGCCTAATTTATCGTTTATGTATTGTAATGCGTTGAAATAAACGGCAATACAATAATCCAAACAAATGTGTTGGAGTTCTTCTTATATGTTGCACTGTCCCAACTTTTTTGGAAATAAGTATTGTATATTATAAATCAGTGTCCGTTGGAGTGTTTGTCCTTTTACAATCAGAAAATTCTCAACGAATCTCCAACGAAACTTTCCATGTACGTAGTTAAAGTTATTGTGCCCTATTTAGGGCACTTTTTATACCGTGTTTTTTTTTTATCAATTTATTAAGTTATTCCTAGCAAATGCCATTCGAGATGAAGGAAGGACCTGAGATGGACGGCACTCTTCCTCAACACAACCGTGGCTGACGGGCGTGAACCACAAGACATATCAAGAAGGGCCAGCCACAGTTCCCAACTCAGGAAAGCGACGAAGGTGGCCAGGTCCAGCGTATACGCAGCACCGGTGGAGCTGTCCATCAAGCATCGCACTGACTGATATGTAAAGCTAGTCAGACCACAATGCGACGAAAGGCGATCCCAGATAGATTGCGCGAATGGGTACTCATAGAACACATGGACAACAGCAGATCCGACAACTCCCCACAGATGTAGACGTTAGAGAGTATAAAATCCATGGTGCAGCAGGCGCCATTGAGAGTTAAAAACAGACCTCTCGAAGGCAAACGATTTGATTGCCTTCAAGATGGCTGACCATGGATACTCAGGGTGCCAAACCACGAAGTCAAAAGTCGCACCCTGGTCGGATTGCTGGAAGAACCAAGATAGACGAAGGCTTCCCGAGTCTTGCGGGTCCAGCTGTCGTATGCAAGAAATAAATGTGGCCAAATCTGGACTAGGTTGTAGAAGCCAGGAGAACGTAGATTGATTGTCACTGGCAGCGAAGAAGGAAAAGGCAGCCTATTCACCTTTAAAAAGAAACGCAAGTACAGGAATAAAAACTTGGCCCAAATCGGTGGGGGAGGGAGGAAGGCGCGAATTAGGGCGGCCATTCTGGCCGCGATAAGATAACGTCAGAAGTCTGGCAGGCCCAAACCCCTCCATCAAAGGGGATAAACAGCAATTAGAAACGAACGGGATGACGATATGCTGAATATCCCTAAACACAGTCCACCACTGCACTGCGCACTTTTCTCAAAAGTTGATAAGATGGTAAGGCGAATAGGCGTTTAGACGTCAACAAGGGCAGGATGAGAGTCTTGACGAACCTCACCTTGACAAACATCGAGTTAGTAAAACGAAAGTTTTTGCCAAGGCGGGAAGTATACTTATTAATTATCTGCTGCCAGTGACGAGAGTCCATATCAGATGAAATAGAAAAAACGTATCCCAGCGCTGTAATTTGCTCACACGATGTTATTGGGAAAGTTCGAAGTTAGTCCACCGTCCACTTTCCAATAGCCATACCTTTAAACTTGACAAGATTGATGGAACTTCCCGTCGAAGTGCTAAAGAGATCGAAAGATTCCTTATAGATGACCAGTGAATAAGCATCAGATGCAAAAAGTATCACATCATCAGCATAAGCCACCGTTCGGATGCTGATCGAAGCAGCTAGCAAATCATAACCCCGGACATCAGGGTGGCGATTGAGGAATTGCAGTATTCCTCGTATAGAAGAAGTATAGGAGAGGGGAGATGGGACACCCCTGCCGGACGCCCTTGGAAAGTTCGAGAAAGGACTAAATAGAGCCATTAATCGCCACACATGATGTGGCTGAAGCAGACAGTGCTGAGATAATCATAGCAAATTTCTGAAGGTGAAGATGGTGAAATCCTCGGAAAAGTAACACGTGACTCACCTTGTCGAAGGCATTCTCCTGGTAAAGATTTAATAATGGCCAGAGTCTCACGGAGCACACGCGCTTTCTCCATAACACGTTTGATGGTGATAAGGTTGTCGGACATCCTGCGAGATGGAATGGAGCAGGATTGGCCCGGATCGAAGAACTCATTGGCGAAACATTTGAGCCGTTGTTGGAGCACACAAGTGAAGACCATATCGGACCAACCAATCACCCACAATCACGTCGTGAACTGTTTGTAGCTTACAAACAGTCACACTGCACAAACAAGTTACTTCAAACAGTTTAAAAAAAAGTTAATTAACTTCAAAAAAATTTCGTAAGGATTAAGAAAAAAGTTCGTGATCACTTCTCGACAAAAGAACATTGATATGACTGAGATGACAATAATCACTCACAAAATATAGAAATATTTGAGCACTGGTTTCTCGAGAATGCTTAGAGAGAATAGTAATCTCTGTTGAGAATAGTAATTGGCCTCCACTGGGTGACGAGTTCAGGGTCCGGAAACTTGGAAAGCAAGATGATTTTCCCCAAAATGAAGTCCGACGTAATGGAAGAAGGGTCTTTAACCACAGAATTAAATACTTGCACTAGGAAAGGCCCAAGAAGTTTCCAGGTCGCATTGAAGAAGGAATACGGGATGCCGTCTAATCCAGGAAACTTCTTGACTTCATGTACGGAGAAGGAACAGATAATAGACAGGTCAGCATCCTCAGTGAAAGGTCTCATGGCCTCGATCCAATACCTCGTGGCGTCAGACGGAAAGATTGGGCGACGGAAACATGATGAAAAATGGGAGTTGAAGGAGGACAAGATGTCAGAGTCAAATTTCACTATTCCATCCTACACCACCAAGCGATGACATCTTTTCTCGTTGGCATGGCGCCTCTCCTCCGCGAACACTGCTGATGACATATGCATGATGTCAGACGTCCAGGACAATTTGGCCCCGAGAGCTGCGCCGGGAGCCTTGCGGATCATTAGAGCGTTGATTTCGCCCTTCACCTGACGGATATCATAAGCATATTCCCCCTTCGGGATGGAACATCGGAGGAAACGCAGGATTTCTTGCAGCATGAGGAGATGGCGCCGGATGCGTCTGGCAGCCTCCAGCCCAATCTTTCTAAAGAAACGACGAATCTTAGATTTAAAACAAGCCACGAAGCTAACGAAGGAGTGAAGGTGTCTTTCCACAAACCGAAGGAACATTCCCTTGTATTCATCGATGTCAAGCAGAGAAACGTTCAGAAACCAGTTGTTCGAAGCAAGGCCTGCAGTAGAAGCTGGGAATGGAGGGTTCGATGACCACCTGATGGCGCTATGGTAAGAAAGCGAGCATGGAATGACTTCCATTGAACCCGGCGCGCCAGCAAAAATGGCGTCCACGAGAAATACATTCAACCTCGAAGACACAGTGGGCCCTGGATGGAAAGTGGACCCACACAAGCTGGGATGGGAAGAACGGGATCAGAGATCGAAAAGTGCATTCTGCTGGCACAACTGGTGAACATAACCGGACGAAAAGATATCATCCTCGTCCAGATGACAATTGAAGTATCCAGCAACCACTACAGGCAAAGAAGAGGACAGGTAGCAGTCCAGTTCTTCAAAAAATGTTCGTTTCTCTGCTGGCGAACACGGGGCGTACACGTTAAGCAATCGCAATTTAAAACCAGATAGAAGGAGGTTTAACGAGATCACACTGCACTCGCAGTCAAAAACAGAATTCGATACCACGATGGAGGGGTCGAAGATGATGGAGGCAACCCCTTGCCCAAATGGCGACGATGAATTCATTAAGAATTGTGCTGATGGATATTGAATAATTACGACCAGGCAGGTCGGAGCACTTTTGGGAAGCAGCGAGCTTCACCTCCTGGAGAAGGACGACATCCGATCTATGCAGGGCAATGAAGGATGATAAAACCGATTGCTTAAAAGACGAGCCAAGGGAAAGAACTTAGAGAAATGACCTTCACTGAGAAATTAAGCTGACGGAGGCTTACCTGTATCTGAAAGAGACTTGAGCCTCACCGACGAGGGAGGAGGCACAGATGTCTTCCGTCTAAGGTAAGGGGCACGAACAATACCATCTAGACATAAGGCCTGATAACGGAAAAGCCATACATTGTTACATCATCATTAGTCGAACATTGTTAATTCTATTTCTACCAATAATAAGCCCTACATTTGGTCGATTAATGTTATATGACGTTTCCGTTATCAGGCCTTCTGTCTAGGAGGTGTTGGCACGACCCGATGAGGAAGAGGGTCTGCATTGATGGCTCCGCAGATATCTCGTTTAGAAGAAGAGGGCACAGGAATCCCGTCCCTCCTGCTACGATGTCGTCGCGGTTTCTTCTTTCGAGTCTTTTAGGCGTCATAAGATGGTCCTGCTGAGCAGACGCTGATGGCTTGTAGGTCCTAGCAGATGACAAAACTTTAGCAGGCGCAGCAAACAGGCGATTCGTAGAGGCTGTGACACTGATGAATGCCCAGGTGGAGGAAGAGATGAAAACTCATCCACTGCAAACACCGATCCGGAGCATAACGAATCATCTGCGATGACTTCAGCAGAATGACAATTCTCCAATATCACGTCGGCACATGGCGAAGGAGGAGAAGAAACTACTTCGCGGACCACAAGAGGCTGAGGAGGATGAAGTGGAATTTCCTTTCCAGGCGTCCTAGGACGAGGCGACGGTGGCGGGGTCGCCTTGGATTTCCTTGGCGAAGGACAAGGCGTGGTCACCCTGTTGGGCACTGGTGGTTTAGCTTGTGAAGCCATCATTGCTGGCTGCTGGAACGACATCCCTCGAGGCGGTGTCATTGGGGCTGCTGCAATGCACGTGGCTTCTCCTGGCACTGATGGTACGTGCCCACGATGCGAGTTGCAGAAGTCACACTTCTCAGGAGAGGACAGTCCTTCCGGACGTAGGACGACTTCTTGCAGAACCAGCAGTACTGCCTCTGGCCCTTGTAGAACACGAATACACGTTCTCCGTGTAGTACAAGAAAGTCAGGAATGTCTTTTTGAAGGTGCAAATCCAACAGAATGCCAAGTGCAGGGGAGAGACGAAGTGTTCTGGCTAGGACACTTGCAGCACCACCCCGTAGTCGGACATGTAGCCCTTCAAATATGCTTCAGCTATCAGCAGCGAGGCCATCGGACATGTCCAGGGTGTGCTTGAAACAAGTGGATAGTAGTCTGGCCGACTTTGACGTGGCCAGCATCTACTATCCGCTCAGCAACATTTTGGTTCCTGCAAAGCATCCTCGACTCAGTGGAGGAAAGCCTCTGTAGGAGCGAAACAGCGGGGAAGCCTGACGGTAGAACAGGGGGTAAGCCGGTTCGGGCATACAAACCCTTCATGGAAAAAGTCAATGTTCAAAAGGGTGAAGATCTCCTTCAGGAGACACCAGGTGGAGGGACGCCCAAAAGCACTACTACACAAAGATGGACTATGGAGTAGAAGCTGTTGGAACTGATGCACGAGAGTACTTCAGAGGGCTGAAGCAGATGGAGAGGCTCCAGCAGGCATCCAAAGATGACAGGTAGAAGGCCCAGGCGCACATGCCTTAGGAACGCGGGCAGCCCCTAAGGGCTGCGTCTCCTAAATAAACGCCTCTTTATGAGCTCCGTTCACCCACCGATAAGTCACCGATGTCGAGGGGAAAGATGAAGAGGTACGAGATGTTGTTCGCACCCCCTCCAATGACCTTACAGATACGCTGAGAGGATGAATAACGTCTCCAGAACGTAGCTGGGCCTAGCTGATGTCATTCAAAATGGAGGAAAGATCTGAGATGGATGGCAGTCTCCTCCAGATGACTGCAGCTGGCGGATGAAAACCAGAGAATCTCTCTTAACGGGCCAGCCAAAGTTCTCGATTCAAGAAAGCGATGGAAGTGCCCAGGTCCAGCTTATATGCAACACCGGTGGAGCTGTCCATCAGGAATCGTACAGACTGATATATAAAGTCAGTCAGACGATAGTGACGTGAAAGGCGATCCCAGATGAACTGCGCAAACGGGCACTCATGAAACAAATGAGCGATGGTTTCAAGCGACCCGCAAACTGGCCAACAGCAGATCTAACAACTTTCCGGTGGCGGCGACTTCAAGTAATAGGTATGGCTAGCTAATGTAGACAAAACCAGAAAAATTCATTAGAAACCTTTCACTTCACCCACTCGATAAAGGGCAGGGGATGAGATTTTTTCACCGGGTTTTTTGCTAAACCCACATTTTACATGATGCTCTACAACTTTCTAAATAACACATGGGGTCTAGCCCCTACCCCTACAAAATTAAAATTTTCAAAATTTACCCCTTCACCCCCAGGGACGCGAAATGTTTTTATTCTGAATTAGGGGACATTAAAACCAAATAATCAATATTCATTTTCCCCCAATCTGTTCCCCTTGACCTAAAGACGGGACACCAATTATGAAACACCCTGTATATGCAGGAACAAGTCTTAATCAAAGAATGATCAAAAAATAAGTCAGCTATTCATTGTCCAGGAACGATTTCAGGAAATGAAATCCATAAATTATTGAAAACTGTCTCAAACAAACTTTAAGCTCTGAAGTAATATGGCAAATGTATAATAAATTACACTGAACGACCAATTTATTAAAGACACCCCGCTAATAGCGTATTACGCCTCCTTTAGTGGCGAGAACTGCCTGAATACGTGCTGGCATGGACTCAACAAGGTGTTGAAACCGTTGCGGAGGAATACAGCCCAGGCTGATGTCACAGCGTCTCGTAATTGGTGCAGGTTGGACGGTAGCGTGGAAAGGCGTCGGATGGTTCTCTCCACTTCATCCCATAAATGCTCGATCGGGTTAAGATCGGGCGACCGAGCTAGCCACTGAAGCAGGTGAAAGTCCGCGTCATGTTCCTCGAACCAGTCCAAGACCATTCGAGCACGGTGACAGGGAGCATTGTCCTGCTGAAACTGTCCGTTACCACCAGGGAACATAGTCATCATGAACGGGTGCACCTGATCGGCAACAATGTTCAGGTAGTGTGTCGCATTCAGGGATATATCTACGGATATCAAAGGACCCAGTGTGTCCCAAGAGAAGACACCCCAGACCAGCACTCCTCCTCCACCCGCCAGTACAGTTGTCTACTGACAGGATGGGTCCATGGCCTCGTGCTGTATGCGCCAGATGCACAGTCTGCCATCCGCAGGATGAAGTAGGAACCGCGATTCGTCGGACCAAGCGAACTTCTTTCACTCATCCAGTGTCCAGTGGCGAAGCCTGTGTGCTCATAGCAGGCGCGCTTTCCTATTTTGCGGTGACAGCGACGATACCCGTACTGGCTGCCTGTTGTTAAATCCAGCTCGGTGTAAGGTGCGAAGAAACGTGTGCTACGAAATGAGTTGGGATGCTCCCTCATTAAACTGCGCTGCAATTTGTTGGGCTGTTCCCGTCCTGTTGCTGTGGACGATTCGTGGCAGGCGCCGTTGGCCTCGTTCATCCACGGCCCTGTTTCGTCCGGAGTTGTGTTTGTTGGAGATTGTTTTTTGGCATAACTGCCATTCACGGAATCCCCTTGACACTGTTGCACGGGAAAACCCGAGGAGGTTCGCGGTTTGCGAAATGCTCAACTGCGTCCTCGAGCTCCAACGATCATGCCTCGTTCAAAGTCGGTCTAATCCTTGGATTTACCCATATTCAGTCCACTTCTGCTGCTGACTGCAACTTGTGATCCAATGCATCCCTTTTCTATACCGCTTCGGCCTGTTCCATTGTTTGGGTGTCACTTGGAGGCCGATCCATTTTTCGTAAGAGGTTTCTCTAATATATTGGTCGTTCAGTGTAAACAAACTGTGTGGCCGACACATAATGGATCTTAGGAAACACTTATCCAAGATTGCCTGTGTATCAAAGGAAAATAATTTCTAACATATAGACAATGTAGGTTTTTGTAATATTGCAATCATGTAAAACTGGAAAATACTGACAAGACCAACTTGTAAGCTACGCAATGGCATAACCATCTAGAAAAAGCCCAAAACTCATGTCTTAGTAAACATGAAAGGTAAGAAAACTATTTTTAAAAATGTAAAATGACTACCTCCATAAGGGAAGAATAAGAGCCAATAAAATTTGCGGACAAGAATTATTCAAGATAAAACCCTCCAAAAATGTTCAAAGAAATTTCAAATTTCATAAGATCTAATGTGAAGAGTTGAAGAAATAAGAAATAAAACATGTTTTTAGAAAGGTTAAGAAATCCGAATTTACAAACGAATCTTTGCCCCAATGGGGATTATAAGCACACATCAATAAACTGAATTGGATTAAATATGGCATCATCTGGCTTAAATATGGCAAAATCCTCCGGAGAATTTTGACTGATTGGTTTCATAGATGAAAAATAAGACATTCCGCACAATTAAAAAAACTAAGATGAAAGTGCCTAATCACATTATGGATGTGTATTTTTCAAACACAAAGACCAAAAAGATCTGTGTCGCAGTATATATAGTATGTCCATCTCGACAGAGGTTAAACAGAAACAAAATATTCTTACATATCAGGAAGCTTTCAAGAATAGGTGTAATGGAAAGACTAAGTTGAAATCATATTTGTAGAATTGGCCTATTGCAAAGTTGATGTGGCATGAAGATGGCAGAAGAGCCCCGCTGTTAGAACTGGAGCAGATGGAGTGGCTCCAGAAGGGCATCCATAAAACATGAAGCAGGCAGGGTGCACATACGGTAGGAGAAGGGGCAGCACATAAGAGCTGCGCCTTCTATTCAAACGCCTCTTAGAGAGGCCCGTTCGCCCACCGGCGGTCATCCGATGTCGAGAGGGAACATAAATAAGAACGAGGACGAGTTCTGGTCCCCACGGATGACCTTACAGAGACCTTACGCTTCATCTCAACGTCTCTGAAACGAAGCTGGGCCAAGCCGAAGGAACTCGAGATGGAGGAAGGACCTGAGATGGACGGCGCCTCTCCTCCATACAACTCTGGCT
>JAHWFO010000211.1:3169984-3181656 GCA_023313115.1 Rhysida immarginata | reverse complement strand
CCCAGTCTTGTGGGTCCAGCTAGCGCAATCCAAAAATAAACATCGCAAGGTCTCGCTGAACCAGATCGTAAAATGCAGGAGACCGCAGGGTTAATTGTCACTGGCAGCGAGATAGGATCTGGCAGCCCATTTACCTTAAAGAAGAAATGCAAGTGCAAGAATAAAAAACTAGCCCAGATGGAAGGGGGTAGGAGGAAGACATGGATCAGGGCGGTCATTCTGGCCACGATAAGATATCGCCGGATGTCTGGCAGACCCAAGCCCTCTCCATCAAAGGGGATAAACAGCAGTTCCGCACGAATCGGGCGGCAGACTTCTGAGTAACCCCAAACAGTCCACAACTGCACTGCGCATTTTCTTCAAGCGCTGCTAAGATGGCAAGGCGAATAGGCATATACACGTCAACAGAGACGAACCTCGCCTTGATGTGTCTTGACGAAACATCCAGGCGGTAAAAGGAAAATTTTTTCCAAAATGAGAAATACACTTATAAATTACCTGCTGCCAGTGACGAGAGTCATGTCCGGTAGAAAAGAAAAGATGTATTCCAGCACTGTTATTTGCTCACACAATGTTATTGGGAAAGTTCGAAGATATTCCACCGTCCATTTCCTAATAATAATGCATTCAGACTTGACGAAATTGATGGAACTTCCCGTCGAAGTGCTAAAGAGATCTAAAGATTCCTTATAAATGCCCAGGGAATAAGCGTCAGATGCAAAAAGCACTACATCATCAGCATAAGGCAGAGTACGGATGTTAATTGAAGCAGCTGGCAAATCATAACCCCGGACATCTGGGTGGCGATTAAGAAATTGCAGTAATGGTTCCAAATAGAAGATGTATAGGAAGGGGAGGATGGGACTCCCCTGGCGGACGCCCTTAGAAAGTTCGAGAAAGGAATAAATAGAGCCATTAATCGCCACACATGATATGGCTGAACTATACATTGCTGAGATAATCGTAGCAAACTTCCGAAGATGAAGATGGTGAAACACTCGGAAAAGAAACACGTGATTCAGCTTGTCGATGGCATTCTCCTGGTCAAGGCTTAACACAGCCAGAGTCTGACGGCGCACGCGCGCTTCTGCATAACACATTTGAGGGTGATAAGATGGTCGGAGATCCTGCGATATGGAATAGAGCTGGATTGACCCGGATCGAAGAATTAGTCGGCAAAACATTTGAGCCGGTGTTGGAGCACACAAGTGAAGACCTTATAGTCTGTTTTGAGTAGATTAATAGGCCTCCACTGGGTGACAAGTTCAGTGTCCGGAACCTTGGGGAGCAAAATGATTTTCCCCGCGGTGAAATTCGACGTAAAGGGTCTTGAAGAATAGCGTTAAATACTTGCACCAGGAAAGGCCTAAGAAGTTTCCAGGTCGCATTGAAGAAAGAACATGGGATGCCGTCTAATCCAGGACTGGACTGATGACGGCCATCCGCCGACAGGAACTTGACTTCATCTTCGCAGAAGGGACGGGTAATGGACAGGTCAGCATCCTCAGTGAAAGGTCTCAGAGCCTCGATCCAATTCCTCGTGGCGTCGGACGGAAAGACTGGGCGGCTGAAAAATGATGAAAAATGGGAGTTGAAGGAGGACAAGATGTCAGAGTCAGATTCCACTATCCCATCTTCCACCACCAAGAAATGACATGTTTTATTGTTGGCGCGGCGCCTCTCCTTGGCAAAAACTGCTGATGACATATGCCTGACGTCAAATGCCCAGGACTATTTGGCCCTGAGAGCTGCGCGGGCGGTCTTGTGGATCATTAGAGCGTTGATCTCGCTCTTCACCTGACGGATGTAATCAGCATGCTCCCCCTTCGAATTGAACAATGGAGTAGACGCAGGATTTCTTGCAACAGAAGAAGATGGCGCCGGTTGCGTCTAGAAGCATCCAGCTCAATCTTTCTAACGAAGCGAGGAATCTTAGTTTTAAGAGCAAGCTAGCGAAGGAGGCAGGTTTTGAAGGTGTCTTTCCACAAACCGAACGAACATTCCCTTGTATTCATCGATGTCAAGCAAAGAAACGTTCAGAAATCAGTTGTTCGGAGCAGGGCCTGCAGTGGAAGCTGGTGACGGAGGATTCCATGACCACCTAATGGTACTGTGGTCAGAAAACGAGCATGGAATAAATTCCATTGAACCCGGCACGCCAGCAAAAACGGCATCCACGAGAAATAGATTCAACCTCGAAGACACAGTGGGCCCTGGATGGAAAGTGGATCCACACTGGCTGGGATGGGAAGAACGGGACCAGAGATTGAAAAGTGCATTCTGCTGGCACAACTGGTGACCATAATCGGAAAAAAGATGTCATCCTCGTCCAGATGACAATTGAAATCCCCAGCAACCACTGCAGCAAAGAAGAGCACAGGTAGCTGTCCAGGTCCTCAAAATATGTTCGTTTCTCTGCTAGCGAAGACGGGGCGTACACGTGAAGCAATCGGAATTTCAGGCCATATAGAAGGAGGTCTAAAGAAATCACCCTTCACTCGCAGTCAGAGACACAGTTCGACACCACGATGGAGGGGTCGAAAATGATGGAGGCAACCCCTTGCCAATGTGGCGACGATGAGTTGATGAAGAATTATCCTGATGGACATTGACTGCGAAGGCCGGGGAGGTTAGAACACTGTTGGTAACACTGTTGGTAACACTGTTGGGAACACTGTTTTCACCTCCTGGAGCAAAAGAACATCCGGCTTGTACAGGGCAATGAAGGATGATAAAACCGATTGCTTGAAGGACGCGCTAATGGAACGAATGTTTAATGAAATGACCTTCACTGAGAAGTTTTTCAGACGGAGGCTGACCTCTATATGAAGGAGACTTGAGCCTCACCGACGAGGGAAGAAGCCCAGATGTCTTTCATCTAGGGAAACGAGCACGCCCCGAAGAGAAAGAGGGGCTGCGATGATGCTGGTTTGCGCAGCTGTCTCTTTCAGAAGAAGAGGGCACAGGAATCCCGTCCCTTCTGCTACGATGTCGTCGCGGCTTCTTCTTGCGAGGGCTCTTAGGCGCCGCAAGATGGTCCCCTTGAGCAGGCGGTGATGGCTTGAAGGTCCCAGCAGATGACGAGATTTTAGCTTATGCAGACACACAGGCGATTCGCAGAGGCTACGACACCGATGAATGCGTAGGTGGAGGAAGGGTTGGAAAATGCTCCACTGCAAACACCGATCCGGAGCATAACGAATCGTCCGCGATGACTTCAGCAGAGTAACGATCCTCCAACTTCGCGACGTCACATGACGAAGGAGGAGAAGGAACTACTTCGTGGACTACAGAAGGCGGAAGAGAGGGAGGTAGCATTTCCCTTCCTGGCGCCCTAGGACGAGGCGACGGTGGCGAGGTCGCTTTGGATTTCCTACGCGAAGGACAAGGCGTGGTCACTCTGATGGGCACTATTGACTTAGCTGGTGAAGTCATCATTGCTGGCTGCTGGGATGACATTCCTCGAGGCAGTGGCCTTGTGGCTGCTGGCGATGCATGTGGCCTCTCCGGGTACTGATGATACTTGCCCACGATGTGAGTACAAAAGTCACATTTCTATAGAAGAGGGTAATCCTTGCGGACGTGGAAGGACTTCTTGCAGTAGCAACAGCATTGCCTCTGGCCCTTGCAGAACACGAAGACACGTTCTACGTGCATCGCATTGTGGAGTCAGGAATGTCTTTTTGAAGGCGCATGTCCAACAGAATGTCACCGTTCTTCTGCAGGGAGAGTCTGAGTGTTTTGGATAGGACACTCGCAGCAGCTCCCCGTAGTCGGTCATGTAGTACTTCAAATACGCTTCGGCCATCAGTGGCGAGGCTCCCTGGACAGTGAAACAAGTGGACAGTAGTCTGACCGATTTTCACGTGGCCAGCATCTACTGTCTGCTCAGTTCCTACAAAGCGTCTCGATTCAGTGGAGGGCAGCCTTTGCAGGACCGAAACAGCGGGGAAGCCCGACGGAAGAACAGGTGTTTGCCGATTTTGGCATATAGCCCCTTCATGAAGACACCAACGGCAAACGGGGCGTCGGCAATCATCATCGCCATGTTCTCCATGGTGATGATGAAAAGTCAATGTTCAAAAAAGTGAGTGGAAACCTTCCCCGGGAGACACCAGGGGGAGGGATCCACACAAAGTCACTACGCACAAAGAATAATTTTTAAGTAGCCACTGAATGGAAGAGCCCCATGGCTAGCAGGCTGGACAGTAGTGATGGAAGTAGTGAAGAAATTTTCTTCGACACATAGCTTTATACATTTCGGCAACAATTCCAATGCACACGGCTAGCACGTCATAGCAAAGGGATACGAGGCCAACGATAGATACAAGTCCCTGACGTGGAAAAGTCAACTGACCATAGCAGTCCGACCAACAATCAAACCTTCATTGTTTTCAACAAACGAAAAAATACTGACTGTTAAAAATAAAGATTGAAACAATGATGATTACATTGTTATTCGGACTTCCATGGTCAGGTGAGTTTTCCGCGTCCAGGCCTGTCTTTCTAGTTGGCTTTGAAAGGGATAACACTGTCTTATGTCATTCTTATGCAAAACATAAGAACGGTAATAAAGCTTGGTACAACAATGATTATCAAGGATATCATTGTTCTACCAAAATAAACTTATATTTTAGAACAGTAAATATCTTCTTGAATATTGAAAACTAAAATTTTTTCACTTGAAAAACAATTATTATAGACAGATAAAGAAAGAACTAGCTAATTCTAAAGACATATTAAAAGACAAGAGCTTTTCTTTTTCATTAATATACAAGAAAATGTGATGAAAACATAATACTATTTTTTGAACATCACACCTTAAAAAATGTTTATTCATGCGATATGGAAAATAAGAAATAAAATAATATTTTTATACTTTTTGACACACCACAACCCACCGGTGTGCGAACGAGCCTCACATCGAGGCGTTTAAATACACTTATGGCATGTGCTCCTAGGCACTTATTTATGAACTTTAGAGGCGTCTGCTCAGAAAAATTCCAACAACCTCAGCTCCAACAGCAGGAGTGGTCCATCAGCCAGGACTCTAGAGATATGTCTTCCCGTGCAGCCCATCTTCAGCCGTCAATCGAGGAGAATATGGGGTGAGGCAAGTTTTTCAGCATCTTCCACGCTACTTTTGGATCGACAGTGAATTCTACGCGGATGTTTATAATGGCTCGCTTTGCCATATAGATGTCATCTTGATGTCAAAACGCCACGGTAATTCACTCTACATGTGTTTATCTACGGTACGGAGCTTCCTTTAGGCGTACGAATGAGCTACGCCCGAGCGATGAAAGATTCGCCGGACGAGATGATTTAGAAGAGAAAGAGCCCGGCTTTGTGCTCAGTAATGACTTTCCATTATATTCTTCGATAGCTGTAAATACGGAAAATAGTATCTCAGTAATTGGTTTCAGTGGCAAGATAAATTTATTAAAGACTGGATTAGGATTTTCCCTGAGCTGAAAATTGTAAGTGAAGTTTTATAGCGTCTTTCCTTTCTCATTAATCGCCTGCCTTTGAGTCAATGGGAGGGACTGTCTAATTGAAGCCTCTCACTTTAATTTATACATGTTATTAAAAAGCTATTCTTAGGAAGCTTTTACGCTAATAGTTTAAGAATTGCATATTGAACTATTTTTATGTTGCTATGCTTATAGACTTAGCTTCGAATTAAGATTTTGGGAATTATAATTGCTTATTCGTCTTTGTTCTTTTTCGGTGACAATTTTGTGATTTCTGTAAGAAGCTACTTCGCAACAAACTAGGATGACCAAACGGAAGAACGACAGGATTTCGGCCCTCAGAGTTAGTGCTATACCACATTTCGGTTAGATTTATTCGGCTAGCTCTACCTATCCAAAGTTCTTCGGGATGTCGCATTCAAGGCCGCCACATTCGTATTCATTCTGATTCATTCGTATAAGTTCATCGAATTTCCCTCACAGCATCTTCTAACTCCGCTACTCGGTTAATTGCGCCACTTGTAAAATTCATCATTATTTATTAATTATGAAGTTACTTTATTTGTTCAGAATACAAAGTTATATTCTCCTCTACTCTTTAATATCTTTGTTAATGATTTGCTTTGCATTTTCTCGTCTTCTAAACCGATTTTATATGCTGATGACATTGCACTTCTCTCCTGTTCGAATAGCTCTTGTTTGCTCTCCGCTTTAAATTTAGCCTTTAGGAACTGAGAAGTTGGTATTTTACTAATTTATTAGTTGTTAACATTGAAAAGACTAAGGTGATGTTTTTTCATCAAAAAAAACAAATTTAATTACATTTGTTTTACATAATTCGTTATGTTTACTTTGTTTTATCTGTCTTAAGTTTTGATTGTTTGATTATTTAATTTATCGTACTCAGATTTAATTTCCTTAGATTGTATATTTTATAATATGTTACAATTTATTTGTTACTTACTAACCTATGTTTTTTCTAATTTTTATTGTTTTTTTTTATAGTGCCGTCCTGGCCTAACTCTTTGGTTTACACCATACGGGCCTTATAGGGCACCATTGTAATCTTTTCTCACCCCATCGAAATAAATAAATAAATAAAAAATAAAAATGTATTCTTGAGTCCTTCTACTGCGTATTATAAAATTATTTGTTTTTGATTAAAACTTAGCGTCCGCCAGTAATTTCCCACGTGACAGTACTCCTGTTTCATTTCTACATATATCAATTTGTAACTTAATTACTGACTTACTGTATGCATAGCGAATAGAATTATTAAGTGTGCTCACTCTTGTTACGACTTTCATTTCCTCTAAATGGTCAAGTTCGGTCATCGGCCTCGGTGGCTCAGGGGTTGCGTGATCGCCTCTGATGCCCGAGGACGCGGGTTCGACCCCGGCCGAGGACGACGAGGATTTTTTCAGGGGGAAAATCCTGAGATCACGCACTTCCTTCGGAAGGGAAGTAAAGCCGTTGGTCCCGTGTAGTCGTTTGCCGGCTGCACGTTAAAGAACCCTTGCGAGGCAAAATTTGCGGCCCCTATAACGCCGTCCTGAAATGGCCATAGCAGTTGAAAAGGACGTTAATACCAAACAAACCAAACCAAACCAACCAATCAAGTTCGGTCATCTTCCCGGCGCGCCATGTGTTCCCGAAATTTATTGACCATGAGAAGTGTAAGGCCCCTATAAAGGTAGTACGTAGTATGAAAAGGTCATACCTAAATCAAGCCATAATGATCTTATTCTCCAAATTATACAATGTACATCTTATCTTGGCCAAAACCTTGAAACCAAAAGACTTTGACAAGCTCACTAGCAGAATCCATCGGGTTAATAGCCACAAAATCAAATTAAAATACGTAATCGCGGACCTACTGGAGAACCTCGACAAAGTGAACCAGAGCCCGCAGTAGTTATTAAAAAGTCTCAAGCCACTTTCACACCGGAAGAAACGTCATTGCTAAAGAAAGGGTTGAAATTTGCCTTCACCAATAATATCCAAGACTTATAAAACTCTATCTCATCCACTCTTAAGTGGCACCCGAAGCTGAGCTCTAACCAGAATATGGACCTTAGATCACAACTACAGAAAACACTCACAAAGAATGCCGTTAAACTGAAGAAACTGAACATGCCCAATAACCATGCAATAACCAAACAACTAAAGGCCCAAAGACGTCTTCTACTTGAGGGATGACAAGTCGAACCACCTCGTAATCGTAGACTAAAAAAACTATTACAGTGAAGTCAAGAAATGTTGACATGGGACCATATATAAAACTCCAAAACGACCCATACAAGAAACTTCTACAAGACACAAGGAACTGCATCCAAAGTTGCAGATATATCTGCAAGAACATGAAGCCAGGTGAGCTAATACCTATAAATCCAATGCCACCCCGTCTGTATTGCTTACCTAAAACACATAAAGCAGCGAGTTAATGGAGATCGATTGTCAACAATATAGATTCCCCAACAGACCGGCTCGCCAAGTATGTACTACAGAACTATCTACTCAAACTCAATCTTAAGGGACATAATTTTTCTATCAAGAATACACTTGAACTGAGCCAAAAACTTATCAATACCCAGTTAGAAGACAGTGATGTGTAGTATCGTTGCGCTCTCAACATTGTGGCGCTCTACCCAAGCATACCGATAGCCAAAGCCATCGATACGTTGGTGGATACCATGTTCGAAAACGACTTACCATTAGGAATAATCAAAGACGTGACAAGTGTAGTGAAGTTGATCTTGTACAACAATATCTTCGTCTTTAACAATACCTGGTATAAGATGACTGACGGAACGCCCATGGTAACTAGTATCAGCCCATTTGTCGCAAACATTTACATCAGAAGACTGGAAAACCAGGCCATAACTGAATTCCCTTCTTTCCAAAGACTTGGCTACGGTATGTAGACGATGTCTTCGCAATAGCCCCAGAAAATGAGGTGGACAATCTTAACAACTTGTGCCCCAAGATCAAATTCACTACGGAAAAAGAAGTGAACTATAGTATCTCATTTTTGGATGTGAAAATAACCAGGACCAACCAACACTTAGAGATCAACACACACCGAAAATCCAAATTCGTAGCCAGCTACTTCAGAAGTGAATCCAATCACTGCCATCAACATAAATTGGCCGCGTTCAGGCACATGGTGTCACCAGCCCATACTATCCCGCTAAGTGCCGAGAATAGGAAGACCGAACTGGGAAAAATCAAAATCTATGCTAGACAAAATGGCCACCAAGAAGAAGTCGTAAATAGCATCATCAAAAAAGTACAACGCAAGGTAACCATTCAGAATATCACAACACATTGAGCCGAAGGATGGGCAACCCCAAAGACGTCATACCCGCAGACTTAAGCCGTGGTGTCTATAGACTAGCATGCTCAAAGTGTGAAGCGGTTTACTACGGGCAATCCCGTAGAGCAGTCTGCACAAGAATTAAGGAGCACCTCTCCTACATCAGGAATGGAAATTACGGCATCTCCAGATTTGCGGACCATATTCTGGACCAAGGACATGACTACCAACTAGAAGACCTGAAGATTATCTACAGTACGAGAGATCCACAGCTGCTGAATTTCCTCGAGAGCTATGAAATCACCAGAGAAGAGCCAAGCAGACTATTGAACAGTGATAAAGGACCACTGGACATTGCCCAACTAAAGACTTGCTAAACTCTGCAAGTTCAAAACCCATCAACAAACAATGACGCCACTTCAACAGATGACCAATGACCAACAACCAGCAGTCAGCAATGTACCAATTGGATCCCCCTAGTCTTAAGGTTTCAAACATTTCTGTCATTACACTTTGTTCTTTTCCTTGTATACTATTGGACAAATTATGTGATTGGTTTAATTTAATTTATGTGATTGGTTTAACTTCCCTATATAAAACTTGTAAAGCACTCATTTGCCATCTTGACAGAAGGACTGTAAAAAACCAATCCATCCACTCGGATTTAGACATGGTCCACATCGGAAAGTTTATACAGGATCTCCTTTTGATTATGGTGCAGAAGATGAAGATTCATGACAATGACCTAGTGACTGGAATACTGAAGAACTCAACGGATATGAAGTGGCATATGAAGTATCGAAAACCAAGGCAGATTCTTGACATCAACTTTGAAGACATCAGCAACGTCTCTTTCCCGGACTACTGGAAGATGTGATAATCTTTTTTCTCCTTGTTTTTTTATTTTGTTTTTATTTTGTTTCTGACAATCGTCAATTTTCTTTTTTGTATAATATGGAAGACCGCTTGGGTTGTTAGGCTTCTTGACTACCTCAGTGTATTTCGTTTGGAATTTATTCTGGTTCGATGAGCTTTGTGAAAGCGCTGCTTTCGTCCCATCTGAAAAATGTACACTTCACTGTTCGATTGTCGATTGTCATTTGCCATCACTTGACTACCTCAGTGTATTTCATTTGGAATTTATTCTGGTTCGATGAGCTTTGTGAAAGCGTTGCTTTCGTCCCATCTGAAGAGTACACTTCACTGTTCGATTGTCGATTGTCACTTGCCATCAAGCTTCTCTGGTCTAAAGCTTCCATCGGATGCTGAAGAAGGCAGCGTGGTTGGTGAAATACTTATCCATCGCAATAAAGATTCGTTATGTGGATTAGTGGTTTCACAGTTCTCCTTAATTTGATGTCCATCCACAGTATCTTGTTTTTATCCACGGTATTTTGTTTAAAATTGACATATCTGCTTCGGTTACGAAAATAAAAAAGGGGGGTGGGCCTCATTTTTGCATCCACTCTTATATAATAATCTAATAATAATAACTTATTAAAAATAAATAATTTGTTACCTTCCTCAAATGAAATATATGCAAAGAATTATAAAAATATGTTTTTAATAATTAAAATTAGTTTCATATATAATTTTTTCAAAAACATGTTTAAAAAAATTAAATTAAATGAATTTCGAAAGAAGAAGGATTTGAACCTTGGATTTAAAGCATTAGAATCTATCAACTAACCCACAAGACCACGTTGCCTACTTGAATATCATACTTTCTGAATTTGTAAATATACATCAATAACCTACATAATTAACTTTAAATGATTATATCTCGTAAACTAATGCCCGTTAGCATGAGTTACTATGCCATATAATAGTGGGAGGGGTGCGTAACAACATATTTAAATTTCAGTTAAATCCAAGGTTAACAGACCTACCTGGTCCTCCCTTTGTTAGATGAATGACGTTCGGCTTCCTTGCAATACAATAAACCAGTGAGATTAATCGTTTCAGGAAAGAAGTCGAGTTCGAATCACGTTGGAAGACACCATTTATTGTTTCTTAGGGATAGGGAGGTATAATGAGTGACGTCAAACTGTTTTAATTGAAATCTGATTTTGAGTCTTTATTAGGAAAGTTTTTCTTTATTATTAATAAATCAATGTCAATTATTATTATTTTAGCAATAATGCACTGTAATAACGTGAAAACTACATGAGAAAGTAAGGGATAAGTTGGCAAAGCACGCTAAACAATAAAATGAAAATTAAATAAAAATAAAATAAAATAAAAATAAAATAAAACACGCTAAACAACACGAATTAAATCATTACATGTTTTTCATAAAATAATCAGTAGTAGAAAATTAACTTTAAGTTGGCTGCAGATTTAACAAAATAATAATATATAAAGTATAAATCTATTATGGGATTTCATAGGGAATAGCTAACAATCTTCTGAAATAAAATATCTTCTGGGTTTATGTTTAAAAAAATAACGTATCGGCAAACAAAGTTATATTCTCATCCATGACGGGAAAGAATCTATATACAAGGTGTTTTTGAATTGAGTACAGATTTTTTGGGAGATGATAGAAGAGGTCCTTAGAAGTATTTTTTGTCATATGAACAAGGGGTCCCCGCAGCCCCGTTTACTTACAATACTGCATTGAACAATCAAATGACACCGGGACGCAGTGTGCGTTGGTAGGCCTAGATTATTTTATTTTTAACAATTAACACAAGCAATCTACTGTATGACTTTTATAGTAATTGTTCGAAATGACCGCCATTTGCTTCATAGCACAATTCGCAACGCCTTATGATGGATTGATGTACGCGTGGAAACAGTTGATTTGCACGGTCGCTGATGTCACCTGCTGCCGCGACAACACGAGCCGCCAATTCTTCTTCGGTATCTACGGGTTCGGA
>JAHWFO010000211.1:3136886-3154984 GCA_023313115.1 Rhysida immarginata | reverse complement strand
TGTAACTAATTTTAGTAACGATTAAAGACTTGTTAACCTGTGTCTTCGTGTCTAATTTCGCATACGAATATTGCATAGAGCGCCATTCCTAATATTGCTGGTGGTGACCTTTTGAACTAATTTTTTTTGGTGGGTATGAACTTCCCATGCCCTCTTGTATAATATTACCAAGTATTATAGCGTTTGGTCCAGTAGTTTTTTTTTTATGGCCCTTGTCAAAATGGAACTTTAATTATAAAGACCCTGTCGTTTGAAGGAGATTAAGGCCATCTCTCGGTGCTCAAAGAAAACTCACGCTAAATTCTCATGGTTACCATAGAAAACGAATAAGAAAGAATGCGCAAAGCCACTCATTATCTCCTTTGCCACTGCTCACTACAACAGTTCCACTTATGGAGAATTACGTTCCTGAAAATACTAAACGACACGGTCTTTGCAATGTAAACAGCGCCGCTTCGCTCTCATCTGTTCCCAAATCGCAGTTGGTTATTTCGCGCAAGCGAATGCGCTCTCTATCTTAGTTCTCCTCGTTGATGGTTATGGGACATCTGTAATTATTATTATTATTAGGAATGGGTGCATTTGGAGAACAGCCACTCGTGAATTTCTCGAGAATCGGAGAATTCTCTGTGAAAAACGAGAAAACTCGATAATTCACATACGTCTCGAACGCCTTAGTGAATTCTCGGTGATTCGACCACTAATCCAATAATGGAGAACGTTGAGTTCACTAATGAGAATATTATTTTCTCAAAACATATAAATTGTCAATTAAATAAGCAACTGTGAACACACACAGTGAGGAAGAGGAGAAGAAAATTCTCTGGTTTGTTTTGGAGGGCAAGAAAATTCTTTCATTGAATTCGTTTGAAATTTATAATGAGAAATAAAATTAACTTAGCCAAACCAAGATAAATTTTGAGCGTATTTTGTTCATAAAAAAGCCTACATTAATTGTTTTATCTAAACAAAGTATATAGTTTAATAATTTACTTGAGACATATTTTTTAAACGGTTTTAATTATTTTGAAGTATTTTGCAAATTTTATTATAACTCGATCTAGTTTTAGTTTTACCCTAAATTTAATTGGTCGTCGCCATCTTACGTCATTTTCACTTTTTATACTAGCTTTTGGCGAGAGAGAAAAACGGAAGAAAATCGAGAAAATCTTTACTGTCACCGTTTTAGTACGTGAATTCGACTTGAATGGACCCACGAAAAAACCTGAAAAGTTGATACAGCCGAGCTAAGACCTTGATGGTCATATTTCTGAAAACGTAATTGAAAAAGTTAATCCCC
The DNA here is from genome assembly GCA_023313115.1 of Rhysida immarginata. NCBI lineage: Eukaryota > Metazoa > Arthropoda > Chilopoda > Scolopendromorpha > Scolopendridae > Rhysida > Rhysida immarginata. The sequence goes on along the minus strand of JAHWFO010000211.1, from coordinate 3,153,684 downwards.
GTTTATCGTGCAAACGGCGGACGGACGACCGAATAAATGTACAGATCAAGCGTGCATTCTTTATAAGTAGCTTTTTGCTAAACTCCTAATAATGCCAAACTTTCCATTGGATTTGTTATGATCAATTTAAAAAAGCACAATTTAAACAAATTCAGTTTTGAAACCTGAAGTAGGAAAATGGAAACGACGGAGGTGGGTTTTCAATTATTCTGTTACTCTGGAAACAATTCTTAATCAGCTTTCTTCTTCTTGGCAAATATCATTTCTTCAATCGAACCTTTGATATTTCTCCGAGCAATGGAATAGTTCTATTTATTTTTCCGATTCGTTATTTCTGATTACTTTTTAAATCTATAAGCTGGTAGCCAGTCCCACATGTTGCAAATGAATTATTAGCGGATCAATAATGTACTAAAAAATGTAAATTTTCATATAGCTAATTAAAAAGTTGCGTCTGTGTTCCTGTCATTAAATCAGAAAATCAATATGCTAATGAGATTTATGTATTCAGAATAAATTGTTATTTAAAGTTTAGTAATTACAGCACTATCTTGTATGTCTATTACAGAAAGACTTACATTAGAAACTGAAATGAGTTTGGCACGTATCTAAAAGATTTTTTTACCCATCTTTAGTAGTGCCCATTGCAATTTTTTTGGAAGAGTTTTTAAAGCTTTGTTAAGAATTCTTTCTACATTAGGTATATCTGTTATTTTTTATATTTTATAATATACTAGATTTAATGCTCATTTTAAAGAACAGTATATTAAAGAATTGTGGTTAATCATTTATTCATAAAATAATAATAAATATATACATAAAATGGTTCTACACCCTATAATAAAACCACTTTCAACAACGAGTAGAAAAAGATCTATACCTCATATGTACAAAAAAGATATAAAAAAAACTTTTTAAACATACATTTTCACTTCAAAAAGTGCACTAAAAAGTAAATTATACGAATAAAAGGATTTTTTCAAACCACACTTTTAATATGTTTTATAATATCTCTTTTAGTAAAGATTTTAAATAAAATTGTTTCTCAGATTACAATGGTCAGGTGACTTCTCAGATTACAATGTTCAGGTGACTTTTCGATCGTATCTGTCTCTTTCGTCGTCTGCCTACGCGATCCTATAGCGTGCTTCAAGCTGGCGCCAACTGTGCTTAAATATGCAAGAATAAAAGACGTATTCACTTATCAACTATAATCATCCTTCGAAAAAAAATTACTATTTAGTGTAGCCCTTCAGCAATTCGTATTACAGTCGTCCCTCCGCAAGTCAGGAAATTCCACAAATCAGCAAGTCCCTGGAACAGAGTGTGCCGACTTGTGTGGGGACGACTGTAATGAACACGTTCCCTTAGAACACGTTCTAGTGAACAGATTTGAAAAAGTTTTCCTTTAAATTACATTGTTGTCGATATTATGTATGTGTATCAAGTTTCAGCTCTATACCTTATCGGGAAGTTGGTTGGATTAGGTTAGGTTAGCTTGCAAGATAAACAGAAATACAGATAAACTTCTTGATGAGTTAATTGAAAGTGTGGAAAAATAACTTTTTGGCAGCGCAGGTTTAATAATAAATTTTAAAATAAAAGTACCAACCGCAGCCACACATTAATTTTATGAATCCCTATTTAAGTAAGAGGCATCAAATATTATATTTTACTTTTTAGTGCACCTTTTAAAGTGTATAAAAAGTTTTTTTATATATTTTTTATTTTATTTTTTTTTAGTCTTGATTTGCAATCAATTTTTAACCCATGCTTTTGCTATGTGTGAAAATGATAAAAACCTGAATAGGTGGCACATTTTCTTATCCTGGATGAAAATTAAATCTGAAGAGGTGACTCCCTCCCCTACCTAGGATGAAAATTAAATAAAAATGGTTTTAACTCTCTTTTTAGAATTCGAAATTTGAAAATTTTTACACTGGATTGTATGGTCACCAGAAATAAATCCGTGTGCAAAATTGGAGTCGTTTTAAGGGGGTGAAAAATTTTTGAAGTGGATGAAAAATTGATTGCAAGATTTGAACGAAACAGACAGACAGAAAGAAAGACACAGACACGTTATGAGTTAAGTAAAAACGTATAAAAAGTCTATACTTAATTTTAGAATAAGGATGTGTTCATTTGGAAACCTGAAAAACTTGTTAACAAACTTTTCAAGCGACATTTACATCTGGGAATTGCTATTGTTTCTCACTTTATGCGTGGGCAAATTTTTCTACGCTTACATTATAAACGTTCTGTTGCAAAATAAAATAGTACTAAATCTACAGTTAGTGAAATAAAATAGTACTAAAGAAATGATACATCTACTAAGTAGGAGATAAATTTTATTATTACTCAAAATTTTGCGGGTCAAATACAATAATTATTTTCTTTAGCATAGGCATTCACGAATCATTCGGTGAAGCTTGAACCGTTTAAATTAACATAAGATTTTTAGAACAAAATATCAAAGGGAATCCACTTGTAAAAAATTATTAATACACTGCTGGTTGTGAGAGGATCAATTAACTTCTTAAACCAAATAAATAAATGCCAGCCCCTTTACTAAAAATGGGTCGGTCCGAATACTTAAGGAATATAAAAATGTTATTTCAAAATTATCAAAGAAGCGTCTGTTTCTTTCCAAGCCGGTGGGAAAGAGACCATGGGGTCGGACTAGAACCACCAAGCGGCTAGACTACATGGAGAATCTGGGTTCGAGTCACTTGGGTACTACCAGGGAGGACATGAAAATAACAACTGTGACATAAAAGGCAAAACAAAAGAATGGTCTTTGGATATAAGGAAGTTAGTTATCCATCATTTTAAGGATAGATGCAGTTTATCTGTTATTGCGTATATGCTGAAGATGCCTAGGTTTACTGTTCAGAAGATAATTCAGAAGTTTAAAGTTGTAGAAAACGTAGAAAACGTAAAAGGCCGAAACAGAAAAGGGTCAACGTCAGGGCAGAACTATGACACGAAAAATTAAACAAGACCGTTTTGGAAGTGCTGCTAAAGTGGCCTAGGCATTAGAAGCGGGAAATTTTTGGCGAATCCCTAGAAAGATATTTCGAACCCCTAGAGGATTAGCGAACCCTGCTTGGGAAACAATGATCTAGGGAAATGAAATCTGTTTACTTGCAATTGCAAACAGCAATGCAGTATATCAATATTTTTTTGCATGTCTGGGGAAGGGTACACTTAAAAGTTTTATTAAAATTCCTTTGTTAATTTAAACAGTTCAAATTTCACAAAGTCATTCCTGAATGACAGCTTTATACACAATAAATATTGCAACCATTTTGGTTCACAAATTTTTGAGAAATAGTCCAATTTATCTCTCGCTTAATAAATATATCGAATATTGTTTGGCTAACTGTATATTCCAACTTTAGGTAATTAATTAAGATTGAAAGACGAAAGGAAAAATTCTGCGACCTGAGATCGAATCAGGGCCAACAGGCGGCGAGGCAAAGTCGCGAAAATTTTCATTTCGTTTTTAGACTTAATTAATTCAATTGAAGATTATTTGATATTTGACACTTCCCTTTAATACTTGCTCAAATTCCGGAACTATCAAAAGACATATCTACTTATAATTAGCTACATTTTGAATTATCTGACTTTTTGTGTCCAAAACACCGAAAAAAATGACCTGACACAAGAAAATATTCATCTTTATACAGGATGAGTCAAATGTCTGTTACCTCCTACCTATCTTTGATACCAATGTACGAGGGCGTATTGAAAAGTAATGCCTCCATGGCTGTAACTTTTTTATTTGTTAACAGATTTTCTAAATTCATTTTTTTATCTTATACTCACATTTGTCCTCTATGTAATGCACTATTCGTTTTTCGACATAGTCCCCATCCGTTTCCACGCATTGCGCCAAAGCGAGACTAGTTGGGTGAACCCCTCGGAGAGGAATTCCGGAGTTGTTGTCGACACCAGGATTGAATGGCAGCTTTGGACCCTCTTCTGGAGTACGATAACGTCCGCTCGCACACGAGTCGCCACACACCAGAAGCGTTGCAGCGCCTATAGTTCAAAGATGAAAAACTGCAGTTCAAAGATGAAAGACTTTGCACCTTGCGACTTTCACCACCTCCCAAAGAAGAAAGAGCCCCTTAAGGGACATGAGTTGGTTCTGACGGCGACGTAAACGCTGCCATTCAATCCTGGTGTCGACAACAACTCCGGAATTCCTCTCCGACGGGTTCACCCAACTAGTCACGCGTTGGCGCAATGCGTGGAAAGGAATGGGGACTATGTCGAAAAGTGAACAGTGCATTACATAGAGGACAAATGTGAGTATAAGATAAGAAAAGAATTTTGAAAATCGGTTAACAAATAAAAAAGTTACAGCCATGGAGACCTTATTTATCAATACGCCCTCCTAGTTACGCAAATTCCAATACAGGGAATGAATAGGAATTTGAGGGTGCTCTATCCGATGGAGCACCTTTCATCATCTCAAATATGCTAATTAGGACACATCCAAATTCTATCTCGAAAACTGTAAGAGATACACAAAAAATTCCAATTGCACATTTGTTCAACAGCAAAATCCAAACCAAACAAAAAAAGTTCACCAAAATCCGATGAACGGATCACCCACAATCCTCATTGCAAGCACTGCAACAGGACAATTGGCTCTTCTACTTTTTGTTACTTATACAACAGTTATCTGATACAAAGTATATCTTTCCATCAATCCAGATAGTGTTCAATGTGATGTCCACTTGCATCATAGCATAATTCTGCACGACATTTCAACGATGCCTGGTTGTTGCATGATAATTTTGCCTCGCCTCACCAAAGCAGAGGACAATGTTGATCATTTCCTGGTTAATGCACTGTGCCATCTTGCTTTGGTCTAATTTTTTTCTCAGCTTCAACATGCGTTTTTATACCAATTGCACAGGAAACTGGTGACTTTATGGTAAATTGTGGAATTTTCCAGAACAGCATGAGGATGATGCATGAAATAATTGCAGAGCTTGCAATGAGGATTGTGGGTGATCCATTCATCGGATTTTGGTGAACTTTTTTTTTTGTTTTGTTTGGAATTTGCTGTTGAACAAAAGTGCAATTGGTATTTTTTGTTATCTCTTACGGTTTTCGAGATAGAATTTGGATGTGTCCTAATTTGCATATTTGAGATGATGAAAGGTGCTCCATCAGATAGAGCACCCTCAAATTCCTATTCATTACCTGTATTGGTATCCAAGATAGGAAGGGGGTAACAGACTTTTGACTCACCCTATATATAACAAGAATGATTTGACCGCCAAAGCGAGCACAATTTCGTGTTATAGTATCATACATGGATACATAGAATTAATCTACATTTTAAAACACTTTAGAGAAAATATATAAATATGAAAACTAAATTGTAAATTACTATTTAAGTAAACTAATGTATAGAGTGAATTTAAACGAATAAACTTCAATAACTGAAAGGTTAAACGGAGAGTGAAGTTATTTTTTATAAATTTGAACAAATAAAAGTTATAATTTGTATATATACCCACATAATATTAAACGAAGAGAGCCTCAATTGCTGAAGTGTTATGTGTAAGCATCTATTATTTTTTCATATTCAATTACTAAAGTGTTTCTACATTATCGTCTACTATTGAAGCAAGCGATTAACTACTACCAATTAGCAATAAGTCTCACAATAATTAATTTTAGATAATATTAAGCCTAACAGCAATATGCTCTTGATACCTATAAGCTATGGATAACAATAGGTCAAAAAACTCATAAGTAATTGGTTGATATATTACACGCCATACCTTAGCATTGAAAGTTTCCAAAGGTAACAGATAGTACCATTAAAATATGTACTAAAACAATTCCGACTACCATTAATTACTCGTTATATTCACTCATGACACGTTTTACGAATTGTTTGATATATTACATGCCATATATTATCAATGAAAGTTACAACGGTACCATATGGTACCATTAAAACACATGCTACTAAACAATTCCTACTATCATTATTTACGCGTTATATTTATTCATGAGACATCCAGTATCTGCTATCACTAGTTACCCTTATACAGGGTGGTTCAAAATTCAATGTACAGGGTGATTCAGTCAATTTCTGACCATTTCAGCACTGTGATTTATTAACCCATTAATGTTTATAAACTTAGCATTTCAGTATGATATTTTAGGCAGTTCGGAGTTTTTATTCCCGTGGAAAAGTCTTGATGATATGCTAAATGTGGCCACCACGAACGTTTTGAACTGCTCGTAGCCGAATGGTGAAGTTGTTCATAACTCTTATCTAGGGTTTCTGCATCCACAAGGGTGCAGCAGAGGGCGATGCTTTGCCGCAGCTGGTCTAGGGTTCTTGGTGCTGTAGTGAACTGTAGTCAGCTTTTGCATCCATACCACCTGCAACTGGTTCAGGCACTGAACCCAACGGACTATCCACACCGACAACGATTTTGCCAATGGATACAACGTCGTCATGCTGCAGACCCTAGTTGTCTCAGCCAGATACTTTTCACGGACGAAGCAACCTTCACCCGGACAGGAATCGTAAATTCTCACAACCAGCACCATTGGGCAGATGCTAACCCGCATGTTACCAGAGTTCGAGCGCATCAAGAGCGTTTCTCCGTGAAGATTTGGTGTGGAATTGTCGGAAATAACTTAATTGGCTCTTATGTGTTGCCGCCACGATTGACTGGGCGAACGTATCTTTTGTTTCTGCAGAATGCATTGCCAGAATTACTGGAAGATGTTCCTCTTTTGATAAGATCTAACATGTGGTTCATGCATGATGGCGCTCCAGCACATTTCAGCCATGTTGTGCGAGCACACCTTAATGCTGCATACACGAATCGGTGGATAGGTCGAGGTGGACCGGTAGCCTGGCCTGCAAGATCACCCGACCTTAATCCCTTGGACTTTTTTCTGTGGGGTCATGTAAAAACGATCGTCTACAGCACAGAAGTTCCTAACATTATGGATCTGCGACAACGAATTGAAAATGCATGCCAAACCGTTCGTAATGCTGGCGACGAACTCTTCCATGACATCAGACGGTCGCTCATGCAACGAGCCGAAGCGTGCGTGCGAGCTGGTGGCGGGCACTTTGAACAATTCCTGTAATTTGTAGCCACGGGTTTAGTTGGCTGTATCGCGTAAATAAATCGTTTCCAGACAAAGTGCTATAGAACATTTTCGTCTTCTTTTGACCTGAAGAATATGTCACTAAATTTATTGTACATAATTTTGAAACACCCTGTATATGAAATAGACGTTGTTTATGTTTGTTTGTTTACCCAAAAGATGGCGCCAGGGAAACAGACCGAGCTACACTGGGCATATCATCTAATACTACAGGGTGATTATAAAGTCACTATACATTTTGGTAAAAATCCGTTTTATTGCAGCAATTGCAGTGTGTATCAACAAGATATCATACCAGGATACATTCTTAGTAAATTTCAATATGTCCCCCTTGCACATCCTGGCACAGCTCCCAGCGTTCCACCGTGGCCGGAAAACATTGCGCAACATTGCGGTGTAATGTCCTCCACTGCGGCTGTAATCCGTTGTTTCAGCTGTAATCCTGACCTGGTACACCTTGGACTTGGTAAAACCCCACGCAAAGAAATCCATGGGGGTCAAATCTGAGGACTGGAGCCCACAGTATTGGCGAGCCCTGACCAATCCATCTGCGTGGGAATGCGTGATTCAGTTAGTCCCAAACGATGTTGGCCAAATGGGATAGTACCCCATCCTGTTGGAACACAACCGTATCCTAAATCCTTCATCTCGCAATTGTGGCTCCAGGAATTGCTCCAACATGTCGAGGTACACGGTACCATTGATAGTCCCCTCGGCAAACATGAAGGGCCCATAGACCTTTGACTGTGTAACTCCCATCCACACATTCACTTTAGGTGTGTTTGGGTGTGCAAATAAATGAAATTCGTTAATGATTTCACCAAAATGTATAGTGACTTTATAATCACTCTGTATTATATAATTTGACTACGGTAAGTTACGATGTTTGTTGTGTGTTTATTTATACTAAACTAACCTACTCAGAATCAGGTACAGCGACACGTCGGCCAGTGTAATTATCCTCCGCATTTGAAAAGTATTTAACAATACAGCAATCCCTCGTTATCCGCGAGGGTTTGGTTCCCAAAAACCTCCGCTAGACTGAATTCGCGGATAAAGGGACCAAAGCCTTATGAGAAAACGGGGATGTCAACTTGCCAGCCGACTCAAAGTTAAAGGTGACTGTAATTTACTTTTATCATGATGGCCTCTTCTTTTTTCTTTATCGTGCGAACAGTGATTCGTTTACTTCGAATATTCGGCCGACCTCAGTATTGCTCTTTCCCTCATCGGCCTCGGTGGCTCAGCAGGTTGCGTGATCGCCTCTGATGCCCGAGTACGCGGGTTCGATCCCGGCCGAGGACGACGAGGATTTTTCAGGGTTAAATCCTGAGATCACGCACTTCCTTCGGAAGGGAAGTAAAGCCGTTGGTCCCGTGTAGTCGTTTGCCGGCTGCACGTTAAAGAACCCTTGCGAGGTAAAATTTGCGGCCCCTATAACGCCGTCCTGAAATGACCATGGCAGTTGAATAGGACGTTAATACCAAACAAACCAAACCAACCAACCAACCAAACCTCTTTCCCTCAGTCAACATGTCTAGAACTTTTAATTTATTTTCAAGCGACGAAATTTTCCCGCTCGTTTTGCACGAAATGGACTTCACTGGTTTTCTTTTTCAAAGCCGTGTTAATCTGTGCCAATGATGCATTTTTTGCAAACAGAAAGTTCATAAAATGCCACTGATACCGTGAACAGATGGGAATTCCCTAAAATTAAGCAACCGAAAAAGGGAATCCCGTTAAAATTAGCTCAGGACAAACCGCAGATACGCGAATTTCCCATCGCTTATGAAAGAAAAGGTATGCAAAAAGTCTGACGCGAATACGCGCAATTGCGGATGGTGAGACCGCGGATACCGATAGCTAAAAATGCTTCCAATATTTGAACAGTGATCATTTATGTCGTTCTAAAATGACACTTTTTCTTATCGGACTTAGAAATTGACAACATTCATTTTTAGCGGAGATATTAGTGTCATTACTGCTGATTTTACTGTTGAAATAATCTCTTTCTATAATGATTTTAAATAGCTTTTGAGCACATCATTTAATTGGACAAACATGAAAATCAGGTTGCGTGAAATGAGGACCACAGAATGGACATTCTGGCACCTCTTACAAATTTCAAATTCTCAAATAAACCTAGTGATTTGGTAGCCTTGGGAAGACGAGCGTTTTGAAGCAGAGCCGCACTCTTTTAGTGACCTGTGGCTCCGTTAGATTTCTTTAGCCTTCTGTGTCTAAGATATTTAAACAAAAATTATTTTATTTATCTTACCATATTGTTTTTTACTTATAGGGAATTTAATTTGTGAAGCTTTTTCTTTCGTGGATGCAGCCATTTTAAATAACAGTACCTCTAGTGAGCAATTTGGAAATGACGGGCTTTTCAATGTTGAAAATAAAAATCTGGATGTTAAGCCTTTCATGTCTCATGTGTTTCTTTTAGTACCATTCATTATGACAAGAAGAATAACTTTGTATTTTGACAAAAATTTTCAAAATAAAATTAATAGTTCAAAACTAAAGTCAGGGCAGAGATGACGAAATTCGGAAATGTTCCAGAACCTAACTATTTTCTAGAACTCTATAGTCTTTGTTGCTAGTGAACAATAACTCATTGTCAATGATTAGGTCAATTAATTATTAATTATTATTATTTTTATTTTGACAATATTTGTTGTGTCAATAGAAAAAAATTATTCTTCAATGATTATCTAGAATAAACACAACGCTTTCAATAAAATTTAACTGAAGAATATCTTTAGACTTTTCTTCAAAATTATAAATTAATTGGAAAATTATCTTCAAAATTCGAGTTTTATTCAATTTTGTTTGTTTTCGTCATTTCAGCTCTTCAGCTTTATTTCATTGAATATAAATGAAGAAGAGTGCAGCTGTTCGAAAAGCTTTGCAAGAAAGATGGGCCGTTATTAAATTTCAAACGAAAGCAGTTGGGTTCCGGAACATTCCAGAATATCATCGGCTGTTTTCATACATGTATTTCTGCCTGGAGTTCAAGTTTTCTATTACTGTGTTTTATTTTGGAAATTTTTAATGTGGTGTCAAATTAAGAAAAATAAATATTCTTCAATGATTATCTAGAAAAGTACACAAAGAATTTAATTAAGATAGAGCTTATACTTCTTGTGCAAAAATTGAATTACGGACGTAACTGTGTTTGATTTGAATTGAAAATAGCGAATCTGTTTATAACCGATCAAGAGAATGAAGCATAACTCAACTGTTTGCGTGTATTGATATATAGAGTATGATTCTTGCGTTTAATATATTATTTAAAATAAATTTTTAAAATTCCATGAACATCAATTTCAGAAATTTCTCTTTTTTCTCCCCTTTGTTCTAAAAAATGTTAAGAACAATAATGGCTTTGATTAAAATTATTCACTTCAAACGGAAATTGAATGAGAAAAGTTAACAAAATTGGTTTTTATTTTTAGCATAACATGAATGAAAGGGAAAAGAGAGAACTCAATACAATTTAAAACTGGAATGAAAATGAAAGGTGTACCCTGCGGAAATGGAAAAGGAAAAAGAAAAAAGATGAAGCTATATTTCGTGGGGAATGTAAAGTGGCGAGGGTGGCCTTTAACCCACTGATCCTAAAATTCAATTAAATCTTCGCTTGATTAACGAAGAAAGAGTTGACAACGGTGACTAGTAGATGTGACACAATCAAGAAGGCATCGTAGTCGAAGGAGTCGGTGGAGAATCGCTTTCATCAGAAGGTCAGAACCTTCACCTCCCCTTCACCCCATTATCTATTTTTCCCCTGCTAAGCACCGAGAACTGTTTAATCTCTCTCCGGATGAAAGGTTCACCTCAGCATCTTTAATTCATTGTCTTCAGAATGAAGGTCTAACGTCATTTGAAAGAAAATAAAAATTACAAATGAGCAGCTATAGCACCTAAAACGCGTCAAAAATCTATCAAAACTGTAGAAAATATAAAGAAGATATTTCAGAAGAATATTTTAATAATTTTTATAGTTCAGCTTTTAACATTTATAATTCCTGAACACACTTTAGAATGTTTTTCAACTTGTAATACACAAGTTTTAAATAATTTTTTTAAATATCATATGCTTCATAGGAAAGGATAATTAGCATGAAAATGAACGTGCTTTGCGTACATTCTTCTTTAAATAATCGGTAATTAATTAAAACGTCTGCTAAAGCTAATATTATTGATCCTCAAAAAATTTACAAAAAGTTAAATCATATGTTTTAAATTGTCGGCACGTTTTTAACCATTACTGCAGTCTTCAGCGGAATGTTATATATTTTGCAGTCTGTATTGGAAGACTTTGAAATATACATTTCAACTCTGCAAAGAGTGGAAAGGCGGCAATTTGAAAACCTTCTATGGACTCATCTGTTAAACATAGAGCATAACGAATAGAATTAATAAGTGTGATTACTTGTGTAGTTTTCTGGCGCATCCGCAAGATGTCACTGCGTGCGTTTTCGACCAGCGAGTCGCAGGTTTTTAGTACTCGCAGGTATTGTCAACAGGAAAAATGATGAAACGTTAACAGTAGTTTTAAAAATTAATTTTCAAACACTATTTCTTTTTTCTTCTTCTGTTTATTTACTGTTTCTCAAAGGTAAACTCCACGACTTTATTTTTTTTTTTGCATCCAGGGTAATAAAATATATAACATTCAAAATTTTTCGATATATCCTAATATTTTATTAAGAAAAACGCCTCGATAGATTGAAAATTGGTCTTCTCGTCCCCTCAGGAGAGTCAGCGGAACAAGAAGCCATTTCCTGCCACTTTCGATTCTAGTCTAGTTACGATCTATACATAACGCAAGGGTTTGCTTGCCTTTTTTCTGTCAGAATGTCTTTAATTGTTCCCTGTTTGGATGTGTAAATAAGAAATCCGATAGAAACTTCATGTTTTCATATATTTCTACAATCGGAACGAATAGGAAGCAGCGGATTCCAAATGCAAACAGCATAGTGTGCTCTGTTCATCTGAAGCGTCTTGCCTTTTCTAGTCATGCAGTTTTAAATTCATTGTCAATTAAAACGAAATTCATTGAAACTCGAATCTGTTCCAACTCTAAACGGGCCTAATTCTGGTGATCTTCAAGAACAACGACCGCGACATTCAGACGTTTGCTAACCGCCGAAGGAATGAAGTAGGCCTATCTGTTATCATAAGCACCGAGTAAAAAAATAAGGTATTTTATTTCTTTACTCTATGATCATAAGGCACAGTTCATCCCAAACGTTCACTTGCTTGGCAGAGTTGAGCTACAGTGGCTACAGACTTGCTTCTTCTTCTAGCCACTGTAGTTGAGCTAAGGAAGTTGATCAGTTATAAAGCTCTAGTAGTTTTAACGAACATAGTAGAAGTTTAAAATGTACTTAGAGTGGAAATAGTGATGATGTTTGTGAATGGTGTGGGCGAATATAGTACTTTTAACCGATAAGATTAATCGCTGCTTTTTATTTCAGCAAGATAGACTTTGCACATGAAAGATTTAACGCACTCTTAATAAAAACAAAGCAATGAATACTTAAGAATATCTCAAAAATGTTCGTTGAAAATTATATCATCTCTTCTGCTCTGATCGCAAAAAAAGACCAGCAAAATATTACTGATTATTTTAATCCTGATGGATAATGTAGGCAGTAAATACTGCAGTGGCTTGGTTTTTGAACTAAAGTAAACTAAGTAATGTGATATTCTTGCTGTGATTTTCATGTGATTTTGTTGTGATTTATCTCAAAAGTTCAGTGATTTTTAGACTGAAATGTAACAAATTTAAATTTAAAATAAAAAGTTATTTTTTGCAATAATTCGTTATTAAGAATTAATTAATTCGTTATATCGGATAAGAAGAATTCTCACTATAAGGGACAAATTTTTCTGTCCCATTGAGTTAGTTATACCGTGATTCGACCTGTATTATGCTTATATTTTATAAGACAACGAAAGCCATTACGATATACCCTATAGTATACTGCATAAATACGAGGGTTGGGGCATAAGTCATGGCAACTATTTTTTTTTCTTGTAGATATGTGAACGGATCACAAACGTATATGTGTCGTGTGGAAGTTCTGCAGGCATAGTGTGTATGCAGAACAACAGATGGCTCTGTGATAGCTGGTAGTAGAGCAGCGAGGGCTGTGAAATCAGTCAGTTGGTGAGTGTCGTGCGAGATGGAAGTAACCCGTGTTGAGCAGCGCGCTTACATCAAAATAGCCGTTCTCCAAGGCAGAAATGCGATGGAATGTCACAGTGAATTAGTGGAAGCCCTTGGGAATAATGCCCTACCATACCGTACAGTAGCACGGTGGGTAGGAAAGTTTCAGCAAGGACGTGTGTCAACCAGTGATGAGCAACCGTGAAGGCCATATTGCCCTGTATACTACCGTAATAAATTAGTGTGTTACGATATTTCAGTGCTATTCATTGTCCACACATGTAGTTAACACCTTGTCCTTTCGTCTGTATATGTCATATTTTCCAACCGGACTGGAGTCTTCAAGAAAAAAAATAGTTGCCATGACTTTTGCCCCAACCCTCGTATATGCTTTTTTCATACACTGTCATATCACTGAATTATGACCACCCGCTTAGTAATGGGAGTAGCCACCCTTCGCCGTTATAACTGCTGCTAGGCGTCGTGGCATGGACGCAAGAAGTGCGCTAATGGCGTGAGTCATTATGAAGCTTCGAGAGTCATAGGTGGCGTGTCCAGCTGCCGTACATGGCGATCAAGGTACTCCCACAGATGTTCGATTGGATTGATGTCCGCAAATTAGCGGGCCAAGGGAGCCTCTCGAAAGTCAGTAGAGTGTTCCTCGAACCAATCCAGAAGGAGACGTGCCTTGTGGCAGGGTACATTGTCCTGCTGGAACACACCATCACATTGGGGAACATCGTGAGCATGTACGGACGCACCTGGTCCACTACGATTGGCAGATAGCCACAGGCATTCAAATTGCCCTCTAGCCTTCTTCCCCATGGGTGAGAAATTTTAAGTAAATCAATGACGAGGTACCCGGGTACCCAAGTCCTTCATCACTGATTTACATGGGAATTATGAACATGCATTATTTTTTATAACTTATCTGTATGTGTTGTTATTGATATCAATATGAAATCAATAGCAAAAATCATATTTTTTTTTATTTTAGTAAAAACTTTCAGTTCTGTTCTATTGAAAACTTTCAGTTATATTTTTTCTGAAAACTTTCAGTTTTAATTTTCGTGTTAGTTTTATTTTCTGGTATTCACTGGACGCTTTCTATACTTGAACTTGCTAGTTTTATACTAGCACGAGACCAACATAAAAATGGCAAAACGCGATCAAGCATTCTCATTGGAAGAATTCAGTCGGTAAGATGATGCACTTACTAATATGCCTACACTTTTGAATTCAATGAGTTTTGACTAATATGCACTTACTATAATGCCTAATTCATCTTGTTGTAGAATGAGTTTTGAGCAACAACAATCATATCTGGATAATTTCATTGATGATTCAGAAAGTGATAATGAGTTGTATTGCTCCAACATTCCTGATGATCTCAGCGTTCCACCAAAAAAACAATCAAGCTCTTCAAGATGAAGAATCTGATATAGGCGACGTCAATACTGATCATAATGCCAAAATAGAAATAGATGACTGTTCTGAAAGTTCCAGTGAAGTCGAGAATGAAGAAAGTGTTCCCGATCAGCACTACTGTATGGCAAGGATGGAACTGCATGGAATCTGACAAGTCCTGACACTACTCAAACACCACAGCAAAACATTTTACGCCAAAAATCAGGACCTGTAAAAAAACTCAATCCCTTTCAGTTCTTGAAACCTTCAAGTGCATTTTTGATAACATTATGTGCAATATCATAATCAGGGAAACAAACAGGAAAGCCAAATCTGTATATTCTCAGTGGAATGCAGAAAATCCAAACAGCCCTCCCAAAGTTTGAAAGGAGTTGAAAGACGAAGAATTCGATAGTTATCTTGGGATTCTCATTACAGCAGGGGTTCACCATTCTTGCTCAGAAGACATCAAAGAACTGTGGAAGAGTGATGCTAATCCATTATATCGTGCATCCATGTCAGTGAATAGATTTTGGGAAATAACTAGGTTTCTTCGTTTTGATAATGTTACAACAAGGCAAGATAGGTTGAAAAATGACAGCAGCAATTTCAGAGATATGACTCTTAATGAATATGAATCTCAGAGCTCATTATGTGCCTTCCGAATGCCTTACTGTCGATGAACAGCTATTTCCATTTAGGGGTAGAACAAGATTTACCCAGTACATGCAGTCAAAACCGGCAAAATACGGTTATCAAAATATGGTGGATGTGTGATGCTGCAAATTCTTATCCACTCACTGGGCAAATATAAACCGGGAAATCAGCTGAAGGTCGAAATCAGGGCGAAAGAGTAGTAAAAGACCTGTCCTGCCAATTCAAGAAAAGTGGTCGGAAATGTTGTGATGGATAACTTTTTTACAACGCTTCCTCTGGCACGATTCCTACTTTCATGGGGTTTGTCAATGGTTGGGACGTTGAAAAAAAATAAGCCTTACATACCACTACAAATGCTCGCCAACAAATCGAGAGAACCCACTGTCTTCTTTTTTATATCGTTTTCTTAGGTAATAGTTGTGGGGGTACCCGGGTACCCTTATCATGGATGTAAAGTGTAAAAGACTTTCAAAATTTTTTTTGAAATTACACAAACTTTTTTTAAAAATATTTTTTTCATAAAACTGCATAGGATTACCAACTTAAAGATGTCAAAAAATACCACGGGGAAAATACGAATGTATGATAGAGAATTTTTATGTTAAACACGAAAATGGCACCCGGGTACCCCGTCATGGGGAAGAAAGCTAGACGAATTAGTGGACCTAACTGCTCCCAACAGAAGATCCTCCACACATGCACACTACCCACAATAGCCTCCTGCAGTCTCTTTTCATGGCGTTCACGAGGCACTCGCCATCGCCTGTCAATCTTACGGAGCAAAATCCTTGACTTGTCGGAGAAGGCGACCTTAGCCCACTCGTCTATGATCCAATGGTGGTGCTCACGTGCAAAGTCTAGGCGTCGTTGTCGATGACCTCTGGTCAAAATGGGTGCAGCAACCATGCATCGACTGTTCAGGCCCATCCGTAGCAGGGTGCGTTCAACGGTAATGTCGGATACACATCTGTTGGCACCACTGTTGAATCTAGTGGTCAGTTGATGGACTGTGGCTCTCCTGTCACCATTTACGAGTCGTCGTAGGCGCCGCTCACCCCGTTGGTCGATGGCTCGTGACCCTTTACAGTGATGTCGTTGGGACCCGATTTCTGTCCCTGCTTTCACTTCTCTTTGTACACCTTCACTACAGCGGACCGTGAAGAGTTCACAAATCGCGCTATTTCGGAGATGGTGCCACCTTTGCTGCGATAGCCTATTATGCAGTAGGATGCCTATTATCCCGTTAAATCCGGACGTTTACCCATCTTGAGGTTCGTGCACCTGCCGTTTGATGCACCAACTTTAAAGCTTTCTCAGCCTGTTATGCAAATTTTGCAATGTGTAATCGTTGTTGGGGCGAACCATGCGTGTGCCTTGAAGGGG
>JAHWFO010000211.1:3106217-3117682 GCA_023313115.1 Rhysida immarginata | reverse complement strand
AAAGGGGAATTGTTTGGGGGCTGGGGTAATAGGTTTTCTAAGAAAGAAGTAAGCTGAGGGGGGTTAAGGGTCGAGGGGTCGGGGAATGGGGTAACTTGAGTTGGAGTGCCGCGAATTAGATTATTAATCACCTTCCACTTGGATTTATTGTCGCACAAGTTGTTGAATAGGTGGGAGGTAGGCAGATTTAGTTTTTTTAATCACGGATCGGACATGGTTAGAGAAGGAGCGAAAATTGAGTTTATTATGTAGATTAGGGGTGCGTCTAAATTGGCGATAGAGAGCGTTCTTATGAGAGATAAGCGAAAGAATCTCGGAGTTCATACATGGCATTATTGAACCATGGAAACTTTCAATGCTAAAATATAGCATGTAATATTTCAAACGACTTGGAATGATATGTCATGAATGAATATATCGTAAAATTAATGATAGTCGAAATTGGTTCCAAGTCAGTTGGTTTAGAAGACCCATTAGGGTTCATTGGAACTTTCAATGCTAAAATATGGTATGTAATATATCAAACGACTTGGATTGACGTGCCATCAATGAATGTACGTAAGATTAATGATAGTCGAAATTGGTTCCATGATGCGTGTTTTAATGGTAACATTATTGAACCATTGGAAACTTTCAATGCTAAGATATGGCATGTAATTACTTACGCCTTTTATTATCAAGAGTTAATTTGTGTTCTGCAAATTTTAACAATAGCTAGTAGCTAATTGTTCGCTACAATAGTACATGGTTACCTAGAAAAGCGTTAGCAATTGTTTATGAAGCAATTCACCCTTACACAGAACACTTCAACAATTAGCGCTTATTTCATTAAATTGGAATGCTTGCACGTCAATGGGTTCTTATATGTTTTAATCTATAGAGAATAGCTACTTTCTGCATTAAACTTTTCAGATAGTTTTTAATCTGTTTGAACTATGCATTTCCCTTAGAAGTAGGCCTTGCTTAGCAACCAGAGGCTTCCTTAGCAACCTCATCTAATTTTAACAACCAAAGACTTCTTTAGAAATCAAATACTTTCCTTTTTATTCTCGAATGCCTTAAAATCCTATCGGTCCTGGGCATTCGATTCCTAAAGTCCTATTCGGTTGCCTGACTTGTTATTTAGGTCGTTGCCGATAGATTTGACCCTATAACCTACTATCCAAAAGTTAACCATTTTCTTGATATGTGACTTTAAATTAAAAGAAAAAATATCATTTATTGCTCTAATTTCAACTTTTTTTTAATTTCCAGACTCTAGGGTCCAATTTTTTGCTGTTTTTACGTAGGTGGTATGCCAGTTTATAAAAATAAATAATAAGACTTGAAACAACTTGCATGTAGATGTGTTCACTAAGTGTTCCCAACTTTGAAGCACGTTAATTAAAAAAAGTTCCATGGAAGTTATCCTGCAAATTATTTTAATAACTTCTATGTCTTTTTAACTGTCCAAAAAGGTATAATACTCTCAGTTAAGTTGGCAAATCAAACACAAAATGACAGAGAAAGCGGTCCCAGACCGGTAAGAGTAAATGTTTATTTAAAAGTCACATATCTAGAAAACGGTTAATTTTTGGATAGTAGGTTATAGGGTCAAATCTGTCGGCAACGACCTAAATAATAACGTCCTTAAATATCTAGTTCGACTTTCCCTGTATCCCGGGTCAAACATAGAACCTTCTTTTTTGAAGTCGATAATAATAAGCAGAGTAGCCAAAAGTCATGGGAAGGCACTGGATGTGGTGTTAATAGCGAGTCGCTTCTTCGCGGGCCCTCAAAATAATAACTCTTCGGGGCATGGACTCTACGAGGTGTGGGAATCATTCTGGACAGATATCGACCCACGCATAACTGATCATAATTGAGCCACAATTTTGCCTGACACAACTGTTGACACGCAGAATCCATAACTTCAGGATCCACACTCTCACACGTCCATTAGCTCTATAAAACTGAAACCGGAATTCATCTGACCATGCTACACGCCGCTACTGTTCCATGGTCCAGTGACGATGTTCACGGGCCTATGCCACTCTTTGAGTTCTGTGTCGAGGTGTCAGTAAAGGGACGGGAGTCGGTCGTCGGCTGCTGAAGCCTATGCGGTGTATTTATTTTCGTAAAGTCCTGGTAGAATTGGGTTACTGAAGCCCCACATTTAAATCGGCGGTGATCTGACTCACAGTAGCCGTCGTTCGCCTCGTATAGCTCTGCTGAGGTGACGTGAAGTCCGTTAGTGAAACACTTCTTGTCGTCCTGTGTGACGATTTACCCGTCTGGAAACGTTGTCTGCGATACTGAAGATCCACCATAGACACTGTTGACCTCGAAAACCCGAATTTTTGTGTAATCTCCGATATATATGCGACTTGCACCGATTACCATCCCACGTTCAAAATCAGTTAAATAGCGACGTACTGTCATGTTCACTATACATCTGTCTGTAACAGACTGCTCGGATATCGTATCTACACAAGCTCCATACGCCGCATCTGACCGCAACATTCGGGAGTCATACACGCACATCTTCAAATGAAACGACTTTTCCATGACTTTTTGGCAACTCAGTTTATTTCGGTTGTTTGACTAAACAAATAAACATACTGTATGAGGTACGTTAAAATAACTAAATAAATACATACATAAAACAAGCCATGTTTCTTTCATTTACTCTTTATACACTACTGTTTATAAAAATCGCAACACCCTGATGGAATAGCCCAATCTGCATTAAATTTGGAGCATTTGCATATCATGGGTCAGAAAAGAAACCATTAGATTTTCAGGTCAATACAATGCGTTTTATTATCACATTAGTATCGAGTGAAACCACCCTGGGATGCAATTACAGCCTCTAAACGTCGTGGCATTGAGTCAAACAAGCTCTGAATAAGGGCCTGGGGAATGTCCTGCCATGCTCTGTCATTCAGCTTGCCACTGTTGGTGTTGATGGGCCCATTGCAACCTGAGGCGCCGGTGGTTTTGAGTCAAAGGAATCCGCAACAATGGTACTCGTGCCATCAATCCTCTGGAAATCAAACGGCGTCGTACAGTGCTAGCAGACATTGTCCTGCCTACTGTAGCACCCCACTGTTGTGCTAACACTGTGGAAGTGGCTGTATGATCTGCTACACACATGCGATAGAGGTGTCTGTCATCTCTCGGTGTCGTCGTGCTGGGTCTTCCTGAGCCTGGTCTTCGGTATGCCCTGTTCTCTTTGCTCCACTGCCTCCATGCACGCATAATTGTCGTTGCATTACGTCCTACACGAGCAGAAATGTCACGATACGACCATCCCGCTTCACGCAGACCAATTATGCGTCCTCTTTCAAAGTCTGTCAGCTGTTCATATGGTACCCTTCGTCATCGTCGAGGCATGGTGTTCTTTCAAGCAATTACTCTGAAAATCTAATCATTTATACTCTGACCCATTGTATGCAAATATCGCAAATTGCATATGGATTAGACCATTCCATCAGGGTTTTGCGATTTTTATAAACAGTAGTATATTATAAAACAAAATATAAAATAATATAGGCGAGTTAAATAGGTGAGTGGTGGATAAATTCATAAGAACTTTTTAATTTTGTTGAAATATTATAATAATAAGTTTTTAATTTCAATAAAAAGTTTTATCATTAATAATATCATAAATAAAATTTATTATCATAAATATTTTATACCAGCTGATATGCCCGGCGTTGGTCGGGCTGTTTGTTTGATGAAATTTTGCAATATCTGAATTTGAATACGAGGTTTGGTAACACTTAATCACCCGACAGTTCATCACCCGACGCTTAAACACCGACATTTAATCACGTCGATGTTTAATCACCGACGTTTAACCATAAAAAAAATACGTGATTTTTTAATTACGAACGCTGAACCACTAAAAACATGAAATGAGGAGAATAATTTTTGAAAAAATAAAAGTTAAGGTTAGTTTTTACTATCTGCACAATCGCAAGTGCGTTGCGCAACCGCAAGTCCCACTCTCGGCCCTGCGGGCCTCGCTGGTCACTGTTTTCCGTTACTAGAACGCCTTCGGTGTTCTGTCTAGGACGTTTCCCTCCGGGGTTTACCTAAATATACATACCCCAACCTATTTGGTTACAGGGGGCAATTGGTTTCCCCTCCGGCCGGTTACAGGATTAATAGCCAGTACTTATTTTATTGGTCACAGAAATCGTGACAATTTAGTTTGCGGATTCACTCGTCGCGCGAATGTGCAGATAGTAAAAGTTAACCGAATTTAATTAAACACAAGATAAATGGGCGCAAATAAACTGAAAGCTCACTTCTTGAATAGTGATCCACTGTATTTTTGACATGTTGTTTATGTACCCGATATCTTTTTGGCACAGTTGGTTGTGAACCTGCGATGCCTTGCAAAAATCCCCTTCGTTGCATTTGTATATCCTTCTCGATTCCTTTCGTAAAAGTCCATAGTGTCGGATGGTAGCATTGAAAAAGTGCATGTAATCCATAATGTCAATCCTCAATAATGTTAGTAGTTCTGGCTATTCCTTCTGATGCTGTTTGAAAATGATTTCATGTTTCAATTGGGACGATGGCGGGATTTTAATCGAGTCAGAAATTAGCTTAAATCTTTTTTTAGTGGTTAAATGTCGGAGATTAAGCAATCACGTGATTATATGTCCGGTGATTAAATGTCAAGTGATTAAACATCGACGTGATTAAATGTCGGTGTTTAACCGTCGGGTGATAAACTATCGGGTGATTAAGTGTCCGTACACCGAATAGGAGGTGTGTCCGGAAAGTAAGTATCGTTTTGGAAAAAACACATAAAAGCATTTTTTCAAAACAAAATTTATTTTTACATGAAGGAGCATTTCTTAAACTATTTTTCTACATAGTTGCCACCGTTGTTCAGACATTTGTCGTAGCGGGAAACCAGCTTTTTTATGCCCTCTTCATATAAAGATGCCGCCAGCGATAATTTAAGCGATTTCTGACAGTTTGCCCTCTTCATATCTCATGCAAAACAGTTTTTGAAATTTCTGGAAATTCATTACAAAGCATTCTTAGTGTGAACCGTCTGTT
The DNA here is from genome assembly GCA_023313115.1 of Rhysida immarginata. Taxonomy (NCBI): domain Eukaryota; kingdom Metazoa; phylum Arthropoda; class Chilopoda; order Scolopendromorpha; family Scolopendridae; genus Rhysida; species Rhysida immarginata. The sequence goes on along the minus strand of JAHWFO010000211.1, from coordinate 3,112,621 downwards.
TACACGAATTTTCTCTTTCACTTTTTCAACCAAATCATCATTGACAATAGAAGGCCGTCCACTATTTGATTGATCATCATTGATAGAAGACCTATGAAATGCCTGCTGGACTAGAATTATAGGTTTTTTTTGCATACTCCAAGACGCAATATGCCTTTTCATTCAGAGTCGCCATCTTTACTATTATCGCGACACTCGCGCCACCACAGCCTCCAATTGCAGGAAGGTTAAAAATATTTGAGTTTTCCTGTATTTTAAACCCGGTCTGGTTAAAGATTTTTCGACCTGGGTTCGAACCAGGAACCTCGGCTATCATGGCCGACGCCTCTACCAATTGGGCTATCGCAGACACCCGGACACCCAAGGTGCCTTAAAAATCTTTACGTGATGCTTGAGAGGCTTATCTCCAGTTTATAATATTAATTATTATTAACCGGTCTAGTTAGTTTATGGCAGAAAAAAAAAGCATAGTAAAATTTTGAAATGCCATACATCATTTTGAATCACCCTGCATATTTAGACATTTTGGTGTTCAATTTGGCCATCTTCAAGAGTTGAAATCAAAAATCAAACTCGAATTCGTCTCGTTTTTCCGTGATAGGCAACGCAAATGACGAAATGGATATGTCACTCGCTTCGCGTACGTCACTCCGTGGACTCTGCGTGTCAACTAAAGGTTTTACGCGGAAGTGACGTTTTTCAACGTCATTCGCGTACTGAAACGCCACGAGCGTTTCACGTTAACGTGTCACTTAGGCTCTCTTGTATCAAGATATTCCATGTGAGAGCTGGTAGTGAGGAGTCAACAATTAATAAAATCTTGCAAACAATTGAGGAGCTTTAGCTGCGTCAAAGCGCTCGTCATGTCCGTGTGCTCATGTCAACAATTTTTAAAAGATAAACACAAATTAACAGTGTATTCATTCTTGACGAATCGATTGTTATATGACATGCCATTATCGCGGTATTATTAACGATCGCTGTCTTATCACGTGCATTATAAGTGTATTTCTGCTTTACAGCTAAAGCTCTTCTTGGAATGTTTACAAGATTTTATTAAACAACAAAATACACGTAAGAGCTAATGTTTTCAAACAGTGCACCCGGCGGCCGGCCATCTGGGACACTGTTACAATCGATGACGTCAAAACAATAAGCCATCCGGTTTCCACTACTTTAATATTGATTGTCGCATCTATGCATACGTAATCGTTGGTAAACGTTGTTTTGCAATTTTGTCAGCTATTATTGTTTTGTTTGCTGATGCTTAGTAATATCTTAAGGGAAAAAGGAATATTTTCAAACCACACTTTCAGCATGGTTTACTTTATAAAAAATTGTTGCTCAGACTACAATGATTAGGTTAATTTTTCAGTGCCGCAACTTGTATTTTTCGTCGGCTGCGGACACGATCCTATCACGCGCGTGTTTCAAGTTAGCGCATATATGTGCAACAATAAACGACGTATTCATTCATCCCTCGTCAAAACGAATTGCATATTGTGGTAATTAGGCAATTCGTACTGGTTTATATAATAACTTGTAGATTGTGTTGCCTTTATGTGAATATCTTTTGGCTTGTGGATGTGGGCTGCATTAACTTGTACTTACGGCGTTAGTTTTGTTCTTACACGATTATTGAAATGGCATACTATGTAATTTCTTTACAAATAAAATATTACGGTCAGTACTTCCTCTAATCACAAAGATTGAAAAAAATAATGTCAATCTCTTTAATTTATGCAGTTAAGATCATGGATTCTTAATAAGTAAATTTTAATATCTCAACAACAAGAAAAACAAATTAAACAAATAATCTTTATTCACGAATCATTTGAACCATTTTAAAAATTCTCCGTTAACATGCATTGTCATCGGCAATGAGTATGTGTATGCAGCATATGCGATTTTATCAACGGTTTACGGTATCTGTGGAAGGCTCTGGCACAAATTACCCGCGTATATGGGCCTACATGACTTTGAAAGAAAAAAAATACAGGTGGATCCTCGTTATAATAAACTTGGTTTCAACGAACTCCTCGATGTAACGAATTATTTTTAAAATCCCGGCGTAACTGTTCGTTGTAAAGAATTTTCACAAAACACGAAAGAGAGAAATCGGTTTTCGCGCTGTCAGTCGAAAGAAAATGTTCCTGATTCAATTTTATGCAAAATTGATGATACTGAAGCATAAATTGCAACAACTGCTTGCGAAAATTAAAAAAAAGCAAAATAGCATACAGCTGTTATAACGAACTAATTTTTTTCTCTCTAATTGTTCGTTATAACGAGGGTCACCTGTAAAATACGAACTATCATGAATAAACGAGATAAATAAAATAAAATGGAAATATAAAAAAAACAAAAAAACTGAATGTCTAATCTTATTTCTGATTATGTAGGAAGACTAATTCAAGTCGAACACGCCTTCGTCTGAGAAAGATTGCTAAAGAGAGGAAGAATAATTTAGAACCTTTAGTGAAGCTTATAGATTGCCGCTGTGAAGCGAACAGCGTGATTTTGTCGTCATAATTTTTATGATTAATTACAGTTTTGTGGATGGTTGCTAGAAAAAAATGGCATCAGGTAGGTTTCCTGTACTGGGTCATACCTTACTGCTGTCATCCATCGGTCTTTCTACTTTAACACGGTTTTTAAGAAACTCGTCGTCATTTCAAACAAACGACAAGAAACGTTCATGATTTTCACCGAAATGCACCCAAATGGGTGGATTTACAGTTTCGTGCACACTTTTGGCAAACGTTCAAAAATTCAATTAAACTGAAATAAAAATACATTTTTTATCGAAGATAACTTGTATGGATCAAATGCAATATAATAAGTTAATTAACTGCATATCGTTGAAATAAGTCGTACACAAAACCAATAATACAAGAGATTTTTATAAGAAAATAATTATTATTTCTATTAATTAGCCAATACGTTTATTTAATAGCAAGCAGTAGTTAATTGCAAACTATCGAATTTTAAATCATTATTTGGACCGTTTATTTTGAAAGTGGTGTAAGTCCATTTTTTAAAAAAAAATGAGCTATCACGTAATTCGTGCTTAATTTAATGTATATTTTTTATGTATAACCAGTCCATGTTTAATTTCTTAAAAAATTCCCATGTTTTGTACAACTTAAAATCGGTCGGTAAATGAAATTACATAATCATCGATTATGAAAGTGGTGTAAGTCCAATTGACAGAGGTAGGTGGCTTAGCAGACGGTTGCCGATTAGTAGTCTGTTATTATTCATTTGTTTTATCTAACAATGATGTAATAACACAATGTAGAAAACGTGACAAATTCATTTTACATGAAATGAAACGAGAGAATTTCATTTCAACAAAAAATCTTAAAAATGCGATTAAAAAACAGATAAAAAAAAAACACTAATGGCGAACAGGTCAATTGGTTACAAATATGTTGGTTGAGATTTCTCAAAAGTGCACCATACACTATTTTATATAAAACATCGATGAAGGACGCAGAATTTAAAACTATAAATTCATTACCTACACGTCCTGGAAGACCGCCAAAATTTGAAAAAATCGCCCTGGCGCCTTTGTACCAAAATGCCAGGCCTATTAGTTACGAAAAATATAAAGACATGATGCAGTTACTACCCTATGTACCTCCGGTGCATCATGAATATTTCGAAACACTGCCACATGCAGAGCATAAGTAAAATCTATCCGTGTCTTGTAATTTTGACAATGTAATTAGCGTCAAAAATTAAATTTTATGTCCTGTTATGCGTATTTGTAAACAAAATTGGATTAAAGTGAAGTACATTTTAAGTTATATTTGATTTTTCAAAATTGAAATTAAAGGATTTTTACAGTTGTCTAATTTTGAAAGTGGTGTAAGTCCATTTACAGCCTATAAATATATATTATTATAGTCTAATTCGCCTAAAACAAATTGATATAATCAAATTAAATATCGATAAAACAGTAGAAACATTGCCAGACTTCATATAATTTGCCTAAATTTTTTAATTAACAGATATGCTAACCTTTAATTTTCTCGAAACAAGAGAAAATGGACTTACACCACTTTCAAAATAAACGGTCCATTTATTTTCATATTTTATTAATATTTAATACAGTTTATTAATACAGTTTATTTTATTAATATTTAATACAGTTTATTACCAAGTTAAGTTATTTATTGTTGCCGTTTGAATTAAAATTATATTTGTTGGTTTGCAGCAAATTCTCTTAAAATAAAGATTTTTCTTCACTGTTATTTCATAATTAAGAACTAGATATATATTTAAATTTATTTAAAATTTTTATTAAATACCAAGTGACCATAATTAAAATTCCTCTGTTCAACGCTGCCAGATAGATCAAACGTTGTCTACTGGCGTTCCAGGACACGCGATTTACGCTTCCCCGAAAAATAACATGTCATGCAGCTCTTAACCCTCCACTATAAAAAAAAATATTATATTATGGTCATATTTATAGGAGACTTGTAATACAGATCCCGAGATACATATAGATCAATAAGACCGATGTGGCCCTCATTCGAAGTTGATAAAACTGAAGTCGATAAAATGTGTTCAACGCCGACCGAACTTGCTCCGATCATTCTCACATGCAGCATGATGGTTTCTCTAAAGGCTTCCAGATTAAGCATTTTGAAAAGTCCTGATACGTACGTATGTACATTGTTTGATTAAGCCTCGTCATCCTACAAGATCTTCCGTGGACAAGCGTTGTTCATTGTCTCTATTATAGTGATGGGCGATACTTTGGTATCGAGTATTGGGTATCGAATATTTGTCAGTTTCGAATCCCAGAGTATCGAATATTTATAATACTCGATACTATTCGATCCTGTCGGAATTTTCGTATTCGATACCATTCGATACCAAAAACAGCCAATGAAGATGCATACTAGCTTTATATTGCTTTATATAAGGAAGGTAAGAAAATCACACATAAGGAGGATCCGACAGAGTAAAACACATAAAATACATTAGTGATTGTGTGAAACGCTTAGCGTGCACAAGCACACAGGAAGTAGTTGCGGAGGTGGAAGGTTACACTGAACCTTCCTCATATAATTTTTGGAGTTCGCATCATATGCTACTGAAGTTCCGAGCATCAAATTCTGAAAACCGACATTCAGGAGCAGATGGTAGTGATGCATGGCAATCGAATATCGAATATCGCCGAACTTGGTATCGCCCATCACTACTCTATTACCATACATTATAAACAGTCGAGTCATTTAATGACTTATCTCCTATTTGTCATGTCAGCGCTAAATAACCAGTCACAGAAGGCCTAAATAAATGAAACATTAAATGACGTGTCATCAGCAGATTGGGTGAGTATATACAGCGTGTTGTAGGCATTTGAAAAACATTTCAATTGTTCCAGTGCAAAAACGAAGCGATTTATCAGACATGAAAAAAAAGAAATGATTATTGGCTTTCGGGCCAAGGATGGCATCATTTCAGAATCTGCGGAGATTGTGAACTGTTCGTGTGCTGCTGTGATAAAAGTGTATTGCGCATGGCAAAATGGCACTATAGAAAATAAGCGACGTGGAAGTTGTCGTGCTTCACGAGTAATAGATGAAAGATGGGAACGGCGGATGCGGCAATGCGTTCCGGCGAGTCGACGTGCTACAGTGGAGCAAATGAACCAGGGGGCTAATCCAGGTGTGTCCAGAAGGACACTTCAGCGAATATTGCTGCGTATGAGCTCCAGAACTTTCGTTTGGAGAAGAATTTGTTCATTCCAAAAAGAAATTGTAAACAATTTATGACTTATTAAAATTATTTAGTAAATAAAGTGTTCAGTTATTGCTTTTAGAAACTTTCTACTCTTAAAAGGAAATGCCTTGTAGGATAATTAAAATAATTTAAATAATCTGAAAGCTTTTCAATTAATTTTTGTTTTTTAAGTGCAATTCACCTTGTTTATTATCTTTATGGACCGTATAGATAGGGGCAGCCGAAGCGATGAGCGTGTTAGTGTGGGCGATTGTTTGGTGAGTGACCTTGTCCTCTTGATTCTTCTTACACCAACCTTCAGCACGCACTAGATCGGTTTGCAGCCAAGTGCGAAAAAGTCGGGATGAAAAATCAGTGCGGTAAAGACTGAGGTTATGGTCCTTCAAGACAGCCTGCTCAGTGCGCTCTCCATATTAGGGGAACCCATTGAGACAAGCGGAGAAGTTCAAGTACCTTGGGACCAACGATATAAAATCAGTAGATCGCTTATGTAGCCGCCATCTTTGGGGCAATTTGAAGGCGGCGAAAAGTGGAACTAATCTCTAGTGTAGGCGCCATTACTGTGGTTTGCAGAACAACATCGCCAGCCAAAGCGCCATTACTATATATCCGTTTTGTCGCCAGCTGAGAAAGCACCCCCC
>JAHWFO010000211.1:3092885-3106117 GCA_023313115.1 Rhysida immarginata | reverse complement strand
CAAATTTAGAAGCTTTTTAATAAATGCGATATATAATTTCATAAATACTTATAAACAATCATTCTGGTATCACTGAAACGACGGTAACATGGTTGAATATCGACACGTTTTGTGTATCAACCAACTACGATATAAAAGATGACCAGGATTTTTACATGAGAAAAACATTTTAAGACGCAGAAAGATAAAAACACACCTGTGAAAGGCCAGTGGTGAACCTTTAATATATCTACTATTACAATTTAAAGCTGGGCAAGAAATCGGCATTGAGTTTTACTGTGTTTGTCTACGCAAACTTCAAACGTACACATACGATGAAGGCCATTTTTTGCCAACCAAAGCAATGGCCGCCAGGCTTTCAAATGGGGACGCGGTGATGGCGCTGAAAGCACATGAGCGATCTACTGATTTTATATCGTTGCTTGGGACTGCATTCACGAATGATGGGAGGCAGGACAGAGAATTGGATGCTCGGAACAGTGAAGCAAACTGTATCAGATGTTAACTGTAGCGATCCGTGGTAACGAAATGTGAGCTAGGAAACAGCCAATTTCTCCGTTTTCGAATCTATCTTTGTTCACATTCTCACTTATGATCATGAGTCTTGGGTAATGACCGAAAGAGTGCGATCGCGAGTGCAAGCAGCCAAAATGAGATTCCTGGGGTGAGTGGTAGGTGTTATCCTACTAGATAGAGTACACAGCAGCACGATAAGGTAGTCTTTAGGTGTTGAGCCGCTACTTCTCAGTTGCGTTGGTATGGCCACGTGATTGTGTGGCAAACTGGTCTTCTAATCAAATACTATACTCCAAGCCGGTGGGTAAGAGATCGAGGGGTCAGCTTAGAACCAAGTGGAGAATCTGAGTTTGAGTCGATTGGGTATTAATGACATGCGCCTGATGGCGGAAGATCGTGAGGGCTCCATAGGGCTGCTGCTCTCGCGACCCTAACGGATAAGCGGGTTTAAAAGTATTCAACAGAAATATTTGATTTCTTTCCATTTTCTTTTTAAGTATTTGTAAACATTATTTTTTGTCTATTCACTTTTTTTTTAATTTCCGTTTATTATTTACGTTTAGATTTAACTTTTTCCCTTTGCAAACATATTTTTTACTAGAGACGAAAACAATTTGAAGCGAGCGCTCGATTTTTATTGATTTTCCACTTCTAAAGCTTTTCGGAGCAAGCATTTTCTCATTTTAATGATATGTGTTGTGGTGTGTGTTTTTTTTATTTCGCGTGCATGCATTGGGAAAATTAAATAATAAAGTGACAGAAGACCGTGTTTGGTAAAAATAAAGTACAAAGTTGGATCGTCAAAAATGAGGATAAATACAAGAACCAGGTGAAAAGCAACAAAGTCTCACTAATATTGATAATATTAATACATAAAATAAATAATATACAAGAATGATTTTACCGCCAAAGCGGATAAAGGGAGCACATTTTCGTGTTATAGCATCATACATGGATATATAGAATTAACCAACATTTAAAACACTTTAGAGAAAATATATAAATTGAGATAAACTAAATTGTTAATTACTATTTAAGTAAACTAATGTAAAGAGAGAATTTAAACGAATAAACTTCAATAACTGAAAGGTTAAACGGAGAGTGAAGTTATTCTTTATATATTTGTAGGCATACAAATTAAAAGTTCTTTAATTTGTAGGCATTCCCACATAATGTTAAACGAAGCGGCCTTCAATTTCTGAAGCGTTATGTGTAAGCATCTATTATTTTTTCATATTCAATTACTAACGTGTTTCTACGTTATCATCTACTATTGAAGCAAGCGATTAACTACTACTAATTAGCAATACGTCACACAGTGATTAGTTTTAGATACTATTAAGCCAACAGCAAGATGCTCTTGTGACAAATAAGCTATGGATAACAATAGGTCTAACTACTCGTAAGGAGTTGCTTGTTATATACAGCAGGCCCGTAGTCAGGGGGGGGGGGCGAGGAGGGGCTACGACCAACCCATTATGGAAAAAGTTCCGACTCAGTGGAATTTTTGCAAAAAAGTCCGGAATTTTTGAAAAGCGAACCCCAAGATAGCGTCCTGGCTACGGCCCTGTATAGGGTGATTATAATTAAAGTTACGATTTCAAAAATCGATAATTTGAAAACTATTCGTCAGAATGACCTGATATTTTAGAGAACAATCGGAAGGCAATGGAATTTTGTTTGGCGAAGGAAAAAAAATAGTTCCAAAATCTGCCGATAGACGGCGCTGGCAGAGTAATGTCAGGGGAAAAACCTAAAATGGATTCGTGAAACAGGAATGTTGTTACCCAAAAGGAAACAATAGAGTTCAGGGGTTTACGAAAAATTTATTAGCGAAAAGACAAGAATACGTGTTTACAGCGACAACAGTGATAATGCCAAAAAACAGAGCTTCATGGAACGAACATTCAGGCACGTACCCAAGAATTTTTCCAGGGGAGATCGAACTCTCGATTTATTGGACCTTTTGTTCGAATAATCCATTCTTTTTATTATGTTTTAATTACAGTAATACTAATTAAAATGAACATATTTCAGTGATATTTTTATAAAATTGCTTGTGAAGTTTATGATATTATACATTGTTGATATAAAAAAAATCAATCTGCTTACAAAATTCGGATTTTATTTTTGTGAAAAAAAATCTTATAATAAAAATTAAAAAACCGTGAAAAGAAATAAAATTAAAATCGCAAGCCCTTTCGACTTAAGCCATCTTCTGGGAATGAAAGATGTGAATGAGGAATTGTCGGTCCGGTTCAGTGTAGGTCAAAGGGGAAAAAATCCTTTCGTTTTTAACTGGAGTGAGCAAGGAGTGGGATGATTGGTGGGGGAGGCAAAATGGCACTGGAACAGACCAAAGCAGGAAAAAAATGAAAAATTAAAAAACTGAAATTAAAAACAACCCTTCGCCAACTACTCCACTACTCCTTGTTCACTCAGAGTTTTTAATAGAATTTAAACAATAGATTTAAATTCACAGAACTTAAAATCATGTACCTTCAGAATTTTTGGGGTGGTCGCTCGCCCCCCCCCCCCCCCGACTCCCCGCCTGAACATCTTACTGATGATTAAGGCAGAAGTTGTTCAATATGCCCTCCGCCTTTTTCCGCTAATAATTGGAAGCGCAAAATGGCATGCTCCACAATAGATCGGAGGGTATCTGTACTGATGCAATGGATGTGATATGTGATGCTTGCCTTCAAGTAAGCTAAATTCTCAATCCGCTCGCTGTAAACAACATTCTTCAGGTACCCCCAAAGCCAGAAATCACACGGGTTTAAGTCGGGGGAAAATGGCGGCTTATGATCCTAGCATCTCCAGACAATGTGAACCTTGCCACGCCATCTATCGACAGATTTTGGAACTATTTTTTTTTCATACGCCAAACAAAATTCCATTGCCTCACGATTGTTCTGCTAATATATCCGCTCATTCTGACGAGTAGTTTTCAAATTATCGATTTTTGAAATCGTAACTTTAATTATAATCACCCTGTATATGCCTATCTTAGTATTGAAAGTTTCCAAAGGTAACATATAGCACCATTAAAACATGTACTACTAAACAATTCCGACTACCATTAATTACTCGTTATATTCACTCATGATACGTTGTTACAAGTTGTTTTTTATATATTACATGCCATATCTTAGCAGTGAAAATTCCTAATGGTACCATATGCTACTAAACCAATTCCCACTATCATTATTTACTCGTTATATTCACTCATGACACATTGTTACGAGTTGTTTTATATATTTCATGCTTTATCTTAGTATAGCATTTGATACCATTAAAACACGTACTACTAAACAATTCCCACTATCTTTATTTACGCGTTACATACATTCATGAGACATCCTTATACCTACACGTGCCACTAGACCAATATCACTAGTTGCTCTTATATATTCGTTCATGAGACGTCGTGACGATTTGTTTGATATATTACATGCCATATATGGTCATAGGAAACTCGTATAGGAAATTTTAAGGGGGTATCATAATTGTACCACTAGAGCACGTGCCATTAAGGCACGTACTTATTCCGACTATCTCACGTTCGAACGTGTTCGTGCTCTGTCCCATATTAATGGATTGGTGAATACAGAGTGTGAAAAAGTTAATTCGTTTTCAAGTTATCGTAATAAATAATAAGCTCCCTACGAATAAAAACATTCTTTTGATTTAGAGACCGTTCTGCCCTTTCAATAATCGTCAATCACGTGCATCCTGCACGCGCACCATTTCATTAACGTTTAGAGCACGCGCAGAGTCGAACCGATGTGCTCACTACGCGTTTTCGCTAATGCAAGGATAATCCGTGTCTTTCAGCAATTCAATACATGCACTCTATTGCAACACAATGCATTACTGGAATTGTGTCTACAAACGGACGGACAGCTGGACAAACCGATCACATCAGCACTTTTCTACGAAAATGTGCTAAAAAGCAATAAATTCATATAAAGGAGAAGCTTTAACAGATAAATAAAACATACATAAAAGAATTAAAGATGAATCGTCGAGCTTAACACTGAGCGGTTCTGTGACGCAGTAAATCTATAGGAAACAGAACCCCCACTTTAACTTCGATTTCAAGAACCAAGGTATTTTTTCAGAAATAGAACAAAAAAGAAAGGTTTGCATAGAACAGCAAAATGTAAAACCAACGGTTGAAAGTACTCTATTTACCAATGGTAAGTTTGAAATTGAATCTGCTTTTTTAAAGATCGACGAACTTGAACAATATTCACGACGAACTAATATTAGGATCATAGGAATCCCTGAGTCCTCAGCAGACAACTTACTGGATGCGTTCACCGACGTGTGCACTAACAAATTAGACGTTGCCGTCAGCGAAGCCGATGTCCGTGCGATCCATCGTTTGGGCCCACGCGGTACGTCCGCCCCGCGCCCTATTCTTGTGCAGTTGTCGACGACGTTATGTCGGGATAGCATTATCAGAAGCAAGCTTCGCCGGACCTCCACTGTCATTTTGGAGGATTTAAAGCTAAGTTTCCATACACGCATTTTTGACGCATTTATAACTGCGTCTCGACGCAGAAAGCAAATGTGCATCTGGACGCACCTAGACGCACATTGCAACAGCTCTTGACGCATTTAATTCGAACGCAAGTATCAGTTTCCATGCATGCATTAAGTCTACGCAGAAAGTTCAACTGCGCATGCGTCATGAGTTTATGTTTGTCAATTTTTCTCGTTAGAGGGAGAAGCTTCTCTCTAACCATCATGCCACCACCTTGGTGTCTTTCGGATTTCTTAAAATATCATTATTAATTTCTGGTGTCCGAGCACAGATTCCATCAAATGAAGAAAAGGAATTGATGGAAGGATTCCTCTGCTTTCTTACCGTAGCATGTACAGCATTATTTGTACATGCAAACCTAAATAAAAGAAAACATCGGTACTGGGTTCTAATAAAAATCTTTTTATATCTAAATTTCAATTCATTTGTTTTTTCCAATATATCTTTACACTTTTAATTCATCTTTACACAAATGTAAATAGTACGGTGGAAATATTGGCAATTTCATTTATTTTATTTTCACGTCATTTCGGTAATTCTTTGGTCATTTTATATCGTTATTGTCTTTTATGTTTACATTGTTTTCATTTCATTTTAAATAAAATAACTGATTACAACATTATTTTAAAAGGTACACTCTTGAAAAATTTATATTTTGCAATAGCGTATCTAGGAAATACGCGACCTTTCGCGTTCGTTTAGAGGGCGCGCCCGCTGGAAGGTTAACAAAGCAAGTGCGCTTGCGCAAAACAATCATGTGATCTAGAAAGATTTGAGACGCATTTACAAGTGCGTCAAGAAGTAGAAAGCCTATCTACTTCACTTTTCTGCGTCCAGACGCATGAACTCCAGACGCACATCAACCAAGATTCGGAGACGCAGATATCTGTTTCCATGATACGTGCGTCAAGACGCACCAATTTATGCTTCTAGACGCAGAGACGCAGTTAAAAACGCATGTATGGAAACTAAGCTTAACAGCTCGCCGCTATCGTCTGCTTCGCGAGGCTAAGGCGAAGGTTGGCACGCAAAATGTGTGGTGTTCGGAAGGACGGATTTTTGTGAGAGATTCTGCAGGCAAGGTCATTCACCTAGTTTCGTCTACTATGCTCAGATCGTTTGCCTAATGTAACTGTTACCAAGCTTCGTTATTTGTTAGTGTTATTATTTAGTTTCTGTTTATCGTGTTAGAGCTATCTATTTCTCACTAACTGGTTCAGTTTAAGTCAATTTCTCATTTCTGTGGCTAAGTTAATTCTGAGCTGTTGTATTGTAGAAGTAGGTATAATTTTACTGTAAGTGTAATTTAGTCTTAAGTTCAAGGTTTGTCCAGATTGTTAACCTATGTTATGCCCCCACGACCGGTTGTCGGTTACTTGATGTCAGTTTGGTTATTGAAGCCAATGTTTCACATCAGAGATATGTAATAGCTTAATTTCCTTTTGTAATTGTTTCTTTATTTTGATTACTGTGTAGATTCTGTGCTCCTTTTTGTACTTATTATGTCTGCTGATTCCACCTGACTTTATTTGAGTTTGGACCGTAGCCGTATCATTAATGTGCGGTGGACTTTATAATTTTGGTTTTCGTACTCTACTAACGTTGGTTAATTAATTCGAGTGTACGCTAGTAGTTTTTACTATTGAATATCCCTACAATGGATTTGCCCACTTTTTTGGAGCCAACCTCGATCGATAACGTTAATACCAAACGGCACACCTACAGGATTGAAGCAGGATTACAAATCAACAAAATCATATCATCGGATAAACGTCGCCCTATTCCAAATGACTTTAAAACAGCTAAATCAATCCAAAACAAAATCACGGAATCAGAAGCCATAATTGTCAAAGCAGATAAAGGCAATGCGTCCGTAATCATCTGCACGAACGATTACAATAAGAAAATAGAAGATTTCATCGAAGACAACAAATTCATCGTCATCAATAAAGACCCAACGCAGTCATACCAACGAAACCTTAAAGCTACCATTAAAAACGATGCTCAGAAGGAACTAAGAATATATGCAAATTTCTATATAACCCAAACCCCAAAGCTCCGAATCTAAGGGCGTTGGTCAAAATACATACCCCGGCTATCCCATACGACGCGTAGTAAATTGCATGAACGCACCTTTTTACAAAATCGCAAGATGGATGTCGAAAACACTGCAAGAAATCTATCCACGCCTTTCAAATAATGTGGTAAGAACTCTGTTTATTTAATAGAATTTTTGCAGCGGATTAACATCAACCGAAATACCAGTATGTTATCTTTAGACATAAAGAATCTATATACCAACATCCCCGTACAAGAAACAATTTCCATCATAAAAGAACGCTTAAAGACGACCGACAAGAAGAACAAAACCAAAAACGACGATGTCCTAATATGTAAACAAAATTATTTTTCATTTAAGGATCAAATTTTTCTATGCCCCAAAGAATCCTAATGGGATCCCCATTTAGTGCCCTCCTATCTGAATTCTTCATGCAATAACTAGAGGAAGTTCATGTAAAACCTCTATTAGATAACCACGAAATTATCGCATACTTCAGGTACGTAGGTGACACATTAATTCTATACAACAATGATAAAACCGATCCAAACCTTATATGCGACAAATCCAATACTTTCCATCAAAATATCTCGTACACATTGAAAGTCGAAACTGTCAGAAGCATCAACTTTATGGACTTGACCATACAAAGAACGGACTCCAAACTTGAATTCGGAATATATAGAAAGCCTACGACTACCTCCAACATTATAAATTTCCTCTCCCAAAAAAATTGCCTTGAAATACCTTGCAAAAAGAACCTTTTAAATGCCCAATCTCTGATCAGAAACGCAAAGCAGAAATAGAAACAATTCGTAGCCTAGCGAAACGAAACCACTTCCCTAAAAAAATAGTGAATAGAATAATAAAAGATGCCAGAAATAGGACTAAGACAAAACCAAATGCCAACGATGACAAAGAAAAAGAAAAAAGTAAATTCAACTTGTTTACATACTTCGGCCCAGATATTTATAGAGTTACAAAAATATTTGAAAATAGAGGAGCCAAAATTGCATTCCGTACCAACAAAAACTGCAAAAATGTGATAAACCCCAGGCCCTCAATAGACGACAATAGATACGAAAGGAGCGGAATATACAAGTTATCGTGCCTGACTGCCAAAGGTTTTATTTAGGTTTAAGGAAACGCCGGTTCACAGATAGATTCAGTGAACACAGATGCTCCCTTATATATAGAGACAGTAAATGCGCCTTTGCAGATCACTGTATAGAACACAAACATGGATTCGGCAAGATCAATGAAATAATGGAAGTCGTCAAGCAAACCAAGATATCAAGAAACTAGGACTTATGGAAAATATTGCTATCTATAAACAAAAGCGGCAAAATTGTAATAAATTATTGAATAATCAGATTAATTTTGACATTGATTTAGTACTTGATGTAATCAAAGATAATCTGTAATCTTAAACCAATCAGATATAATATTGTATTGCTAAATTTATTCCTTTACCTGCATACGAGTATGTTAGGCCAATCAGATGCTTCAGATCACTGACATCTGATTGGCCACCGCCTCTTATTATTTACTTCCGTTTTTTGTCGATTGCAAATTCTTCACATTGTATTTATTAGCTCCGATGATGAAGTGACTTCGAAACGCGTCAGCTACACAAGTAAAATATAATCACAATTGATCATTGGGTTAAAAAGCAGGCCCCTACCATGCTGAGTTAAAGAATACATATAAATAGTGTAACCACTACTCAAAAAAAGAGCCCAAAAAGCAAGATAGATATATAATCCAATCAACCTACAACAACGCTAATCATCAATCTAATCTCACCCAACAAATTTTTTGCTGGGGGGAGCAGCTATATTGCAAACTCTTTGCATAAACAACCATAAACACATACCAGGAAACATAATCAAAAGTCCATTATTAATCAATATTCTACGACTTCTCAAACGCTCGTACATAACATTTTCCAAGCAAAACAAACCAGAAGAACAGAGACCATGCCCTAACATCAAAGCTAAAGAACCCCGAATACTTCTATCATTAAAATTATCAAACCAGCAATTACCAAATTTATATGTGCTACAGAAGAATATGCAATCAAAGACTTCAAATCAGACTGACGCATACAAATTAAGCTAACAAAAGAAAATCTTAGAAGACTTAATCTAATAAAAATCACATTATACTTTATTAATGTAGTTTTCAAGACATAAAACTCGTAATATACCATAACCCCCTAACTTTATTGCTTTATTACAGTCCCTTTGAGTTTATTTATGTATCAATTTATAGTAATCGCAAAATTAAAAATATTCTGATTGACACATTTAATATTTACTCTGCTTATTATCACGTGACAGACTGTCAGTGAGTCCAGAGAAGCTCCGGAGATTGTGCTGGCCAAAGATCACTTTGCAAAGCATGCCAGCTGATGTTTACTATGTGTGGTCGTAGTTGTCTCGCCAAAAAATGGCTTTTGATATGCCCTGAATATAGGGTAATCCAGCGGCCTGAGAATCTAATCAACATATCGTTGAGCCTGTTATGCATTCGACAATCGGGTGCAACAAGGTTTAGACTTAAGTCATAGTTGAGCACGTGAATAGCACATCCAAAGCGTATACCTGCTACCCTATTGTCATAAGCAAATTTGATTATTATTAAGAGTATACGCAGTGGAAGGTAAATGATATGATATAAGGCGGATTATTAAATGCAATATTAAATTTTATTGAATAAGATGAAAATAAGGTAAATAAATGTTCTTAAAGATAAACTTAATTAGCTATCTAAACTAATTAGCAGAAATTGAAGGAGATATATCAACTGTTATAAACTATGCACTTTAGATTATCTTCTAATTCTAAATACACGGATACACCGTTATCCGCACTAATCGTAAGTATAATGTAGAGTCACTTTATAGGAAGAGTACCGCATTTGAGTGAACTATGCCGCAAGGATTCTGATTGGCTTTTCGGTATCACGTGGCATAATCGCAGCCATTTTGAGTTTTCCCGGGTGAATGCTTGTTAATCGTTTCTATGTACTTCAGTGAGCTTTGAAACTTACTTGGGAGCACTTGAGACTTTAATCAACAAATAGTAAGTTTCAATCGATAAACAGAAACTATTTTATCGATAGCAGTTGCATGTATTAATAATAAACAAAGTTTTCTTAAGGTTTAGAGACGAATAATTTCGTCAATTAGCTTTCGCTTTATCCGGGCCATTATGCCAAATTGTTGCGCGGTAAACTGCACTAAATCCAGTAGAAAAGGGAAATTAATGTTTTACATTCCAACTGGGAAGAACAAACATCCATGCCCACGGCAGGATTCGAATCCGCGACCCGACGGATTCGAGAACTGGAAAGCCTACGCCCCAGCCCTCTCGGCCACCGGGCCGGCCCTGTCCACTCTAAATGAAATATATCATTGAGATTTAATTTAAGCAGTGCAAAAACGATGTGAAAATGAAAAAAAAAAAAAATAATAGAAAAAAATATATATTAACTTGTCTATTTTTTTAAATTTCAAATTCATAAATACCATGTAAAACCTAAAATTCTTTCTACATTCATTTGAATTAAATATTAAATTTATGAAATTTTATAAGTTAACGAAACAGAGATTATATTTTGTTATTGATGACCTAAAAAAAAAAAAGAAGTAATGTAACAATTTAATTTGAGCAGTAGAGTTATCTTTTATTTTTACCACGTTAAATATATTAAAAAACCTATTTATCATGTATTAAGTGAATTTACAAATCGTAAAAAAATATTACAACATAACATTTTACTCGAAATGCGACGTGAATACTTTGAAAAAATGTTCACAAAACAACGTAATCTCCATACTGCTCTTTGTATGCAGAGAAGAATTAAACTCAAAATGGCGTCGCTCAAGACGATTGCGATACTCTTCTTATAAAGCGACTCTAGTATAATGAAGCTCGATAGCCTATATGAAAATTACGATGCACTTATACATACACACCAGCGAAGAAACTCTGAATCACACTTGTAATTAGTTTCACGAAGGTAAGTATCACAGCTTCGACGACACCACTTATACTCGTCGACGCACATATAACAATTCCGATAGGAATAACGTTGATATGCGTGTCGGGCGAACTTCTCTCCCAATACTTAAAACAGAAACAAATCCGGTCTGTAGGATAGAACCGTGTAAGAAATTTCCCGTTGAATTCGATCTTGAAAACACTAAAACTAGGTAAGAGAGTCACAATTAGTAATGTAACGCAACCAGTCGTCCTACTCGTCACCAACTATCCGTGCAATAACAATTGACGGCGGACGGTTAAAGGAAGAGTAACCGTCAGTCAACGGTGGAAGGCAATAAAGTTTACTGAGGATTTCAAACAAGCACAAATCCCAGTTCGTGAAAAACATATGCCCTCAAGCCATCGGGTCACATGCCTCGTACTACGGAGCGATAATCCAGGCGATAGCTCCCCAGTTCTGAGAATGCGAGTCCTGCTTCCTGAGAGCTCAAAAATATTTGAAACCAAGCCTGTTGTATAAAATCTGTAGTCGTATTATGAGTCCAACAAGGCAAGCTTGGAAAATTTAAATGTTCATACCTGAGAGAACGTCTCTCGGTCACGCACACCTTGCCACGTTGACCACACGTCGGGTTCGTTGTAGAAAGGGTCTCTCCGTTGGCATCGCTCACCGGTTTTGCCTCCTCGTTAGCTTCAGCGGTCTCCGGAATCTCCGTGATGGACCTCGCTCGCTCACCATGACTCCGGCTTATTTTCGACAAAATCCTCCTGTTTGCCGTCGCCTTTCTTGAGGAACCATAATTTGCGATCCTCTCGCCACGTCTTCTTTCGAGGCCCTCTCCATACGTCTGCCCCGATCAGCTGTTCTCCCGTCAAGATTACGAAAATTTCGTACCTCTCCCTGATTGGTTTGCTGCGTATTCTGATGTTGATGACTGTTTTTTCGTCGGCTGCTTCTCCAGGTCGTACTATAGAAGTAGCGAGCATGGAATCGTCGTCTAGTATCATCGGAATTGGTGATGGCATTTGAATTCCGTGACACCTATTTTCATTAGAAGGGTTTAGGTCCAGTCTAATCTGCCGTGACTCTCAGGCTAAGGTCAAAAACCCTCACCGGTGAGAGAATGATGACGTAATTTCTGACTGGGCTAACCGTCTTTTTCTCGGTGAGGACGGTGAGACTAACCGGTTAGGCATAGCAGCACTAACTGGCGTTTCTGACCGCGTTAAAATGACGTCACAAATTTCTCACTAGGATTTCTGACCGACCAAGCGCTAACTCTTTTCACCGGTGAGAGTTTTTGACCTTAGCCTCAGTAAAAGTACCTGATTTTGCAATCGATCAGCATCCGGTAAACTCAGTTCCTACGGAGCAGGTAAAAACCTTTTTGCACCCGACTGTACATACATAAGTGATTGGCTGTTTTAGCTGATAACATTCCAAACCATGACTCCACATTGAAGAGCTGTGCGGCGCTCAAAAATTGTAGAAGGATCAACCCGATTGTCACTTTGTCTCCAGGCTCGCCCTTCTTCTTCTTCTACACAGCCCTCATCTCCCTACGAATCGGAGACTAGCTGATCGGCATGAGTGGGATAGGATGATGGGGTTAGATTAGCAGGTGATCAGTGTTTAATTAAAGGTCCAACAATTCTCTCGAATAATCCTGTACCTTTCAGGTAACATGTAAGGAGTCGCATTGTAGTTCTTTTTTGGTTATTCTTCAGAGGTGAAACAAGGAGAATATTTTGTAGCGACGCTTCAATTCCATGCTTTTTAAGATGCCTCGTGAGTAATTTTCTTTTCTCCCGATAGATGGAGCAGTCTAAGATGACATGTTTGACTGTTTGACACTGGCATTTGTCAGTGTCAGTTTGGGTTAGGTTTAATTTGTGAAGAAAACTATAGAGATCTCTAGCATGCTTACGTAATTCCAATGTAAATTCCAATACGTAATTCCAACGTTAGGTCCATACGCTAGACTAACGCAGAAATGGTACGCTGTCTTTTTCTCGGTGTCAAAAACTCTCACCGGTCTGATGGTTGGTTAACCGTTAGATCTGGGTTATTTTTAACATAATCCCAACATTAATA
>JAHWFO010000211.1:3053812-3083662 GCA_023313115.1 Rhysida immarginata | reverse complement strand
ATAAATTACCATACTCACATTCACTTTCATGCGGAAAAGCAAATAAAAGGCATGTTTCAGCACACAGAAGACAGATCAATGCCAGGATGGCAAGCTGCACTGTTCCGGAAATGGTCAAAAGCTACACGTGCCCTAATGGTGCCCTATGATACCATATGGTACCCTTGGAACTTTCAATGCTAAGATATGGCATGTAATATATCAAACGACTCGTAACAACGTGCCATGAGTGACTATCACGAGAAAATAATGATAATGGTTTACAGTTTAGTAGCACGTGCCCTAATGGTGCCCTATGGCATGATATGGTACCATTGGAACTTTCAATTCTAAACCATGCCATGTAATATATCAAACGACTCGTAACAACATGTAATGAGTGAATATCATGAGAAAATAATGATAATTGTTATTGGTTTAGTAGCACCTGCCCTAATGGTGCCCTATAAAACCATATGGTACCATTGGAATTTTCAATGCTAAAATATGGCATGTAATATATCAAACGACTCGTAACAAGGTGCCATGAGTGAATATCACGAGAACATAATGATAATGGTTATTGGTTTAATAGCACGTGCCCTAATGTTGCCATATTATACCATTGGTACCATTGGAAATTTTAATGCTAAGATATGGCATTACTAATTAATTTAATAGTAGTTAATCGCTTGCTTCAGTAGTAGATGATAACGTAGAAAGACTTTAGTAATTAAATATGAAAATCTAATAGATGCTTACACATAACGCTTCAGCAATTGAGGCTCACTTCGTTTAACATTATGTGAGAATTCTTACAAATTAAAGAACTTTTATTTTTTTAAATGTATGAGGAATAACTTCACTCTCCATTTACCTTTCATTCTTCAAGTTTATTCTTTTAAATTCTTTCTATACATTAGCCTATTTAAATAGTAACTTACAATTTAGTTTTCATATTTATTTATTTACTCTCAAGTGTTTTAAAATGTTGGTTAATTCTATATATCCATGCACGATGCTATAACTAGAAAATGTGCTCCCTTTATCCGCTTTGGCGGTAAAATCATTCTTGTTTTATTTCCCGTGCGCCCATAGTGCGAGGCGTGAACTCGACTTCGTTAGGAGAAATAAAAATAAACGCTTCGAAAGATGCCCAATCAGTAAGCAGCCACTGGAATAAAAGCGTTAATATATTCAACAGATTCTGAATTAACGCTGAAAATCGCACATCTTCATTAGGTGCCTCATAGGTTTTTTCAGTATCGAGTATCGACATGCAAACTATCGACACTATCGATACTTGAGCCATATTACAATAAACGATACGTGAGTACTCGATACCGGCAAGTATCGATACTTTTTGGTATTGGTATCGGTATCGGCACGACACTAGTACCAGGTTTAGCACCTACTCTGCCCAAGTAAGCTAATTTATCTGCGATTACGTTTCCTCTAATTCCCTTGTGACCAGGAACCCATATAAATCTCTCAAGTGAAGGTGATAAATCAATTCGATAACACTTCCTAGTATTTCTCTGAAGAACCACCTGTCGCCATTAAGAGCATTATGAATTGATGTTACCATGCTCTTTGAGTCGGATAAAATCAGATAACTGTCAGTAGGGCCAGATGATATCAGCAAGAGTGATCTGTAGATGGCTATAAGTTTTATTTATTTATTTATTATTTATTTACAACTTTACATCCCAATGGGGCAAGTACAAGAGGTTACACACAGGTTATTTAAGTAATCTAACATGATGAGACGAGTTAATATACGATTTAAACATGAATCAGTAATGGAAGTTAACAGATCTTTTCTTATAATTGAGAGGGAAATAGGAGGGTCCAAGAAATACATAATCTGCACAATCCCCAAAATATCCATAAAATTATTTAACTACACTTACATTTTGTATTAAGTTATAGACATGAAACCTGTGATTTGGACATGATTCTCGAGTACAATTCAAAATTTCATTCCTAATATTAAAAGGTAGGTTATTCCAAAGTGAACAAACATTATAGGGAAAAAAGGATACAAGAAAATTAGAGACCACTAACTTTGGCCTAAGTTTATATTTTTGAGTAGATCGGGTATTCAACGAATCAGTAAGCCATGATTTGACATAGTGGACCGGATGATTAATATCAGTGAAAGCTCGATATAATTCTTTTAAACGAGCAATGTTTATTATGCCGTATAAAGTCGGTATGTTATACTTCGAGAATACTTCAGACATAGAGGCATACTTAGATAAGGCAAGAGCAGCACGAACTACATTATTATATGCGACTGAAACTCTAGTAATATGTATTTTGGAGGTAGTAGACCAATAAAACGCCTTATTCAATTTTCGGAACTAAAATTGTTTTTATAATGTAGTTTGCACAATCTCTTTGTTAGATAAAGTCCTTCTTAAATTGTAAAAGAGAAATTTAAGGCGATTAAGTTCAATTAATAAACATTCAATGATTTAACTTCATAAACTTCATGAACTTCAATAACTTCATGTTTAACTCTAAACCTAAAATTTTACAAGTGGACGAGGGACTAACATTCTGATTGTTAAACAACATGATAGTAGTTTTAGCTTCATTGAATTTCAGTCCCTGCGACAGATACCACCTTTTCAATGTCTGAATGTCCTCCTGAACCTGGTTATAGACACGGGTATAATCAGACTGTGGAAAGGCCATGTAAAGAAAATTATCATCAACGAACGAAATTATGTTTGAATGCAAGGGTAAATTAAAAATTTCAGCAGTAGCTGCAGCATATAAGGCTGTAGCAGTTGGAGAGCCCTGTAAAAGACCCAAAGTGGATTGGTGTTCGAAATTCATTTTTTCAAATTCCATACAGTTAATCCTATCCGTAAAGTAATTCTGTAGAAGGTTTAACGTTACCGAGTCTACACCATAATGTTTTAATTGTCTAACTAGAGCGCCTCTTTGGATTGTATTAAAAGCTTTGGAAATGTCTGTGTTTATCAAAAAGCAAGACATTCCCTTGTCAATTGCATGAATAAGAAAGTCAAGGATTGTCAGCACAGAATACATTGTTGGGGTCTGAGGTCGACCTCCAAATTGATTTCTAGGGATGCTAGCCCA
The DNA here is from genome assembly GCA_023313115.1 of Rhysida immarginata. NCBI lineage: Eukaryota > Metazoa > Arthropoda > Chilopoda > Scolopendromorpha > Scolopendridae > Rhysida > Rhysida immarginata. Next base: position 3,080,569 of record JAHWFO010000211.1, on the reverse strand, counting down.
CAACAAAGTGGTTAGCCTGGCGAATATTAATTTTTCAACAAGCTTAGATAGAGCAGAAAGAAGACAGATTGGGAGATAATTGCAAACATTAGTAGTATCGCCTTTTTTGAATACCGGAATAATGAGTGTTCTTTTAAAATCAGACGGGAAAGTTTGGGTCAAACAAATCATTTGAATTAAGTGACTAAAAATAACGTTGCCAAAATGGCCCCAATTTTTAAAACCCCATCCCTATTTGAAGTCTTATTATTGGATTGCCGTATGGCGATATTTATGGCATTCAACGAGATGTTAGGGATTCTAATACCAGGGCTAATCAAATTTTTTATCAAATTTATCCTGAGAGCTTTTTGTTTGATTCGGATTGTCTATCCATTCTAAGTAAGCGCGTCCCTGGTGGAACGGGAAATTGTTTCTTTGACTCTTATACTTGCGGATACATTTCCATAGATCAAAGGTGTTTGTCCCTTTTTTCATGAGTGTAGCACGCTTCGCCTGCTTAATTTCTTTTTTGAAGTGGGCATTTACCTGTTTCAGTCGTTATTTGTGGAGAGCTGTGGAATCCATTAGGAAGGATTTGTAAGCTTTTTTCTTATCATTCCACAGAGCTAATATATCTTTGTTCCACCAAGGGCGTCTCACTTTGTTATTCTGTACAGTCTTGATTTGTAAACCAGCACCCAAGAGTGCCCTTTGAATGTTATTGCTCATTATGCTAAACAGGTAATTAACATCTTGGGTATTGAAGTATATTAACCAGTCAAAATTAGGTAAACTATTCTTAAATTGTGTCCAATCGACATAGTCATAAATGATATATTCACTAAACCTTTTTCTTTGGGATTTCGTATTGCACATCTGATTAATAAGAACAATCAGCGCGTGATGATCACATTTTGGAATTATCGCATGTTTAATTAAATTATCAGTCCACGATGTCGGAATAAAGATTTGATCGAGAGTGGTTCTGGTCGTCTTGGTTATTCTGGTAGGAGAATTAGTAATTGAATGAAGCTGTAACAACTTACATTGCTCAATAATCGCTTTGGTTGAATAAGAATCAATTCCGAAGCATAACGCTGAGATTGTTCGATAACAGCCAATAACTCAGCAATGGGTATATAGTTCGGTCTATATAAGGCGAGAAGATTAATTTGAATTTCCTGAAATTTTGCATTTAAGTAAATGTATTCAAAGCCGGAGTGAGATTGTTGATCCATAATTTGGTAGCTCCATTCGGCCCTAATTATAATCAGCACACCACCTCCTCTAGATGTTCTATCTTGGCGTATTATGTTATAATGATTAAGTTGTAAAAGATTATAAGAATGAGAACTGTTCAGCCACGTCTCTGTAATGATGCACAAATCGGGTTTATGAGTGGATATCCAAAGGACAATGTCGTCAGATTTATTTAACACGGATCGAGCATTCAGATAGCTAAGGACTAAATATCTTGACGAATTCTCGTTTGTTTTAGTAGTCGCACGATTATTTAAGGTTGTGTTGAGGCCTCGCATCAGCAGGTGGATTTAACACAGCATCAAGTTGGAGAACTGGCTTGCGGCCTAAATAAGGTCGTACGGGCAGACCTTTAGGCCATTCAAACGTATTCAAAAGATAATCCTCGTCATCAGTTGAAATACGAACGAAAAAGTTCTTAGATGTTGTTCCCGCTTTTGTTGTCCACTTTCCACATTGTATAACGTAGAGTCCATGATCCGTGAGAGATTTGGCGAGTTGGCTCGGGGAAACTGAATCATGCATATTCCCGATACATAACCGATAAGTATCAAACCTTCTTAATGGTAAATCCCACGTACTCTGTGTATTAAGTGCTGTATAAGGTTTACAACTGGAACAGCTGGTGCTTTTTGTAGTTTGGGCTTGATTTGTAATTTATTATTTTTTAAGCCAGAGTCGTTCTCTACTATAGATAAATCATTTTGAGGAGGGTTATCACTATTTTCATTGATATTATTTGATAGCCGGGTCTTTTATCGGGGATATTAGATTGGATTCGGACACCGAGGGATAAATTTGCGTCATAATATCTGTTGAGCTAGCAGAAGTTGTTATCATAGATGTTACCTGACGTGTTTCATTAATTACCTGTTCAGTCTGTGCCTTAACGTCATCAAACGTCATCAAGTTCTAATTGATAGGAACTGATTGCTGGGTAGGTTTTCCAATTAGTTTCTGATTTTTTGCGTAAACCCCAATGCCTCCAGCTTCACTTGTTGGAGATAAAGAGGCGTCAGAATAGATTTTTTGAAATTCCGGAAAACTCTCTCTTAAAAACTCATCGAATTGGCCATTACTGATTACATTAGAAGGAGTTGGAATAAGCCAGCTTGGGGTAGTATTAACAATATCCACTAAAGGACAATTCCATAAATGTCTAATTATTACTGGGTCCCCTAAGCGTAGTTGGCCACAGCTGAATTTGTCCAATAAGCAAGAAGCAAGGTTACGAAGCCGCACTGATTTTAATGTGAAAAGACAGCAACTTTCGAAGGTGTCTTCTGGTGTTTTTTTTTTGGCAGATTGACAGAACAAGAATAGCTGATTAATTGCATTTACTTCCCACCTGAGGATGGGGGGTAGTGTTCCAGTCTCGATGTAGAGCCGAGGGCACGGGGGCGATCTGGTAGCTCGGAGGCTTCCTCTCAAGAGCTTTCTTTCTTCTGTTCCTAGTGGAGCCACGCTTGTTTTCGAGGCTAGCAGTAGAAATAATGCAGAGAGGTCTATTGTTTTGGTAATAGCGCTAACTAGGATTGCTGCTTCGCCCCAAGGGGGGGCCCCACTTCGCCTTTTTTACTAGGTTTAGCCGATCAAGACCCTTAATAAGATACTCTTCAATGCAGCTATATGTCTTTTCCAATTTAACTTATTATCAATGGTTAAACCGAGGAATTTATGGTCGTTCCTATTTGGAGAAAAACGTTTAAAAGAGGAGGGAGCCTACTTTTCACTATACACATGATTACCGATTTTTCCGGGGAGAAGGAGATATGGTTTTCTTCGCCCCAAACCTCTAGCTGGCCACGTACCTCTTGAAGCGTACTACGGACCTCTGACACCGATTTACTTGCGTACCAAAACGCAATATCATCTGCGAAGATACTTCTCCCTATTCTTGCTGGAACGCATGAGAAGAAGTCTCTTATAAAAATGTTGAAGAGTGTAGGACTCAAATTCGATCCTTGTGGAAGACCTTTCTTCATGAGTGTCCAAGATATGCCGCCAGGAAATCGTATTCCTATTTCTCTTTTTTTCAGGAAGGCATTTATCCATGTCCCCATCCTCCTTAGAATGCCAATTTCGACCAGCTTGTTGGATAATAATTCGTGGGACACAGAGTTAAACGCTTTATTAATATCCAAAAATACTATTCCTATGCATTCGTTCTTTTCTCTTGCCAGGAGAATATCGTCCACTAAGTGAATGGTAGAGAAGATATGACTACGCCCCTTTCGAAATCCCTGGCAATACTCTGGAAGCAAGTTGTTCAATTCTAAAAAATGTTGCAACCTGTTATTTACTAAACGCTCCATAGTCTTTATCATGCATGAAGTTAGGGCTATCGGCCTGTAGCTCGACGGCGATGCGGGAGGCTTATTTGGTTTGAGTACTAGGTGAATCAGGGACCTTTTCCATTTCCCTGGAATTCCTGTCTTCCAGGAGATGTTAATTGCTGATAATAACTTGTTCAACTGGTATTCGCCTAATTTGTCTAAGGTGGGGTTTAAAAGGCCGTCAGGGCCAGGCGCCGAACGCTTGTTTCTGATGGCCGCTAATAACGCAGAGGCAATGAATGGCAACTCCCATTGTGTAAGGGAGAATAATGTTTCAGAGTCCGCCGGGAAATGTTTTGGCCAGGTCTGATTTTTTAAGGGTGAGGAGTCCACCACATATTGAAGAAGAGCTTCTGAAGAGGATTTTGGGTCCATTAGGGAGCTATTTCCGTCGTCGATCAGTGAGATCGAGGCCGCGGGGCGTTTTTGAAAAATTTTGTGAACCTTCCAAATGTTACCTGAGTCATTCCTCTGTGTAAGATTTTTCCAGTAGCTTCTTTTAAACTTCTTTAGCGTCTTCTTGCAAAGAGCCTTCATCTTTTTTGATTTTATCCAGCAGTCCTGACATCTGCACTTTTTAAAAGCTCTTTTAGCTTTGTTTCGCCGCTCGAAACACCACCATGCAGGTCTAAAGGGAGCTGATTTACTACTGGAGGATTTTAGCTTTAAGTTTGACTGGAAGGCAACCAGAAGGCTCTGTATATCTAGATTCCTCGTTAGCTCGTCACTTGAGTATATTGGGTGAGTTTTATTCGAAAATGGGTCATTGTCACGGAGATCAATTCCAGGTTCGACTTCCGGTGACATTTGCGTCTGCTTTCGCTCTCGTATCTTCTATCGTTCGAAAACGGGGGCGGAGCAGCCCAAACAATGTCGTCATAGCAATCAAGACGTAAGGACCAATAAGAAAGCGGTGTGCGGACGAGGTGAGAGCTTTCAAAATTTGAAAGGCGGGTGGAGAAAAAAGGTCAGAGAGAGTTGAGTGACCGAACAAGGAGGCAGCAAAAGTGCGGTGATGGGAACAGAAAGGTCGGCGAACTCTACGCCTTAATGCCCGATGCTAGCTATGGAAAGCAGGAGTACGGCGAAGACAAGAATACGACACCGAAAACTGAAACGTTAAAGGCGTCGACGGGAGAGCCTTGCAGGCAAGCCTCGAAGGCAGTGGATTCGGTCCAGCGGTGGCAGAAAACGTGCGACGCAGTTAGCAGTTCGAACCCGTGTTCCCAGGAATCATCCTTTTGCATCGGACGGACGATATCAGCCTCTCGAACTTAGTAAGTACTCTAATATCGGTCAATAATAGGGCTTGTGTGCTGCGTGCAGTGTTCAGTGATTTGTACAACGTGAGCTCGAGCCCAACATGGTTGTAAAAGGAATATGGCCAGCCGGCTTGAGCGCGTACCTGCGACAAGGGTACGGTTTCGCCCTCGTGCAAAGGGCTACTACAAAAACCATAACATGGTCGTAATTTTCTACGTCCTCAGCTCTCTATATTGTTGGTTTATCCGATAAGTTTTATCCGTTTATTGAAAAGCTTTATGTTTTATTACTTTTCAGTTGACCGAGAGCAATGTAAATGTTCCCATTGGAAAGCTTAGGCTTCATTGTAATTTTATTGTAAGGAAAATCCTGGACAGTGACTTTTATATTTGTATTTGTGCCTATTGTGCTTTTTCTTAATTCTAAGAACGGCAAATTATGTGAGATTTGTTATTGTGACTTTGAATTTTATCCTGGACTGACACTTTGACCTTATATCGTGTTGTGTAATTGCAATTTAACGCAGAGTGCGTATGTGTTGTGGGATTTACCTGATTTAACCAGTGCTTTTTATTAATACGAAGATTTGTTATTTCGTCGCTATTTTCCTCATGTAGTTGTAATGAATTTCACAGTTATTACCGGATACTTAGATTAAGCCTTTGTGAATCTTTTAGTCTTATGTGAATGGTTTTTGTTAAAGCCCGTGAAGCTTTTACTGCGTTTAACGGTGGAGCAAGGGCTGCTGTATTTGCTAGTGTATATCTTATCTTTACTTATATATATATATATTTGTACTAGATATTGTGAATTACAATTTTAGTTTAGTAGTTTTAGGCTTTGCAAATCAATTGAGCAGGTGCCTTGATTATTTTCCTAATTATGTAAGATTTCATGATTAGAGTTGTTTTTGTGTTTTAATTTTCGACCTGAGTTGGTGTGTGAGTTTCCATTGGAAGCTCATTACTGGTTTCGTACGCCTTGCATATAAAGGCTTATCTCTTGTTTTGTTTGTGTTTACCTTTTATTTCCTTAGTTGTTATTTAATAAATAGTACTTTATTTTTATATCCTACCACTGTTACGTGACTACCTTTTTCCACTGCGCCGGCTAATTTTAGCTCTGCATTTACACGTTACAGTCATGCTCCGTTCCCTTATTTGAGTTGGTATTAATGGAGGATTTTTGGTGGCCCACTGATGATATCAAAAGGCGAATTGGGAGGTGGTCACTTCCATAGTCTCCTGGAATAACTTCTAGGTAAGTTAAAAAAGGGCAGCCTGATTATATTTGTGCTAAATCTAAGTTGGATGAAGACCACTCCAGTCTTGGCAGCGAGAAGGTGTGCTCCGAAGTGTATAGGATTTTAAAATTATATTTTAATTGCAGTTCTTCCAAGTAGCGTCCGTTTGCATTGTAGTTAAACACCCCCATACCGGGCTTTTGGCATTAAAGCCTCCGATGAAGACGTAGGGCGAAGAGAAGAGGCTTACTATACTCTCCCACTTTTCTTTAGTTAAGTAGCCCGGTATATATATACACAATATATGTGTAGCCAAACTTCTTGAAAGAATGTAACTGATTCAATGATCGCAACGCCTTCAATATGGCCCAAATAGTTTATAAAATGAGGAATGCTGGATTTGATTGCGACCAGGTTCCCGCCACCGTGACTTTCTCTATTGTTAATATATACGTTTGTTTTCGGAAATTTAATCACTGATTTCTCGTTCAAGAAGGTTTCACAAAACGATGTTATCTGAGGCTTTTTTTGTAAAAGTAACGCATCTTCCCAATTGGAAGCCAGACCCCTGACGTTCCAATGGAGGACACTAAGGTTATTTTTGTTAGACTGCGTCATTTTGAATAACTGATAGAAAATTCTTCCACCAACTAGTGATATCTAACAGCCAAGAAGGGGTGTGTGGTAAACGAGATTCCATTAGTTTAAAAGTATCCTCTATTCCCTTAGGCCCGTACTGTTTGTTTGTTGCCTCTATAAGTGATGTGATAAATAGTTTCAGATAATTCCCCGGTAGTTCATCTACTTTTTAACCGACTTCAAAAAAGGAGGTTATCAATTCGATGCGTATGTATGTAATATTGTTGGAATTGCACAATATTCATATATGTTAGTCTATGTGGGCTTCTAAACAAGTATGCCAAATTTCATAAGTGTGTGTATGTATGTATGTTTGTCCACGTATTTCTCAGAAATTAGAAATCGAATTGCAATAATTCTTTTTTTATTGGATTAAGTATCTGTCAACTTAGGGATAAATCCAAGTTTCATCAAAATCGGTTCAGTAGTTTTCAAGATATGGACTAATATAGCTAGGCGATAGTGAAAGTTTCATCAAAGTCGGTTTTTTTTTATACTCTGTTTATCTTGTTGATTTTTTTTTGATTCCATCTTGTCGGTTTTTTTTTTAATCTTGTTGATTATCTGAATTAATGGTTACTGGCAAGGGATTTTCAGTCTGCAGAGGGACGTCATTATTTCGGGATATTATTCTATTTTGTTCGTTTTGCTCGTTCTCTATGTTATCTGTCAATATCTGGGTAGAGAAGGTAGGAGTTTCCGGCCATGGGATTTGTGCTGCGATATGTGTCATATCCTGGTGAGTGATATGAAAAAATCGGTGATAATTCGTCACGTCCACAAGTGGAGCATGTTACATTGATCGGGTTTTCCTGGGTTATAACTACGTTGGGCTCTCCTAATAGCGGATTTTCTGCAGTTTGCTGCAAAGGTAAGGTTCTTTGACGGTTTTGTGAGGGGCGTGGAATAGGAGTATTCGCCGAAGCCATGGAGGTGTAAGATTGGTGCATTGGAATTGTTTCATCCAATTCCATATCTGTAAGGCGTTTTGCCTCATAGTGCGATATGTATAGTGATACCATTTTACTCCTGATCAGGGGCTCATATTTGAAACGATCGTAACCTTTGTAGTATGATGAGTGACTTCCACTACAATTTGCGCATAGAAATTGAGTAGAGGAGCAATCATTTCTTGAATGCTCTGGTGATAGACACTTTGAGCACAACTACTTACTAGAACATCTCTGCCTTGAGTGACCTAATTTATGGCACAGGAGACATTGCATTAGTCTCGGTGGAGGCCTTGAAACAAGGAAAGACTCGTTTTCAAATTTTATTCTTTCTGGTGGTGTCGGCTTATCAAAATATACCAGGAGTTTATCGAATAATGCTCCGTCGTAGAGTGGGGCAAATTTTTTAATGCCCATTATGTGTCCCACCTCAGCGTTTACTTGGAGCTCTTCTAGAGTTAATGTTCTACGAATACCATATATAAATCCATAAATAAATACCATATATATAAATACAAATCTGATGAGGAGAGAAAGTTTGGGATTTCGTAAGATAATCGGTAGATGCCAATGTCTGTAAATTTTAGACAAGATACCGCTTGGCTTTTGGATTCAAATTTTAGCAAAAACTTTCCAGATCTTAGCTTTGATACCGACGGTGAAACTCCAACTAACGAAGATAACGTACGGCGGAATAAGCCGGGGGATATGTCGTTTTTTAAAGAATTTGACTGGTTTACGGGGTCTGGTATTGTTTCAGTCTTTGGTCCTTTTTCCTCTGCTTTAGTAACGGAAACCAAGAGCCAAGATCGAGCAGCTTGTTCAATTTTATCTACATTAGTTAAATTCAACTGGGGTTGGTTTAATTTGGATTTCTCAAGGCCAGGTTTGTTTGGTTGGTTTGGTTTTCATGATTTATTCAGGTCAGACTCAGTTTCCGTTGATCCACCGTCAACAGGGTCAAGATCCATTGGTTGATTATTTAATGATGACTTTATTATTTGCTGACCAATTCCTTTGTTTATTGTTTTTTCTTTTTTTTCTGCAGGGTGTTTTTGAATTGAGTACAGATTTTTTGGGAGATGATAGAAGAGGTCCTTAGAAGTATTTTTTGTCATATGAACATGGGGTCCCCGCAGCTCCGTTTACTTACAATACTGCATTGAACAATCAAATGACACCGGGACGCAGTGTGCGTTGGTAGGCCTAGATTATTTTATTTTTAACAACTAACACAAGCAATCTACTGTATGACTTTTACAGTAACTGTTCGAAATGCCCGCCATTTGCTTCATAGCACAATTCGCAACGCCTTATGATGGATTGATGTACGCGTGGAAACAGTTGATTAGCACGGTCGCTGATGTCACCTGCTGCCGCGACAACACGAGCCGCCAATTCTTCTTCGGTATCTACGGGTTCGGAGTACACCATTGATTTTATGCTTCCCCATAAAAAAAAATCCATCGGTGTGAGATCTGGCCAAGCAACTGGTCCGCCACGACCAATCCAACGACCAGGATATGTCTCATTTAGGTAATCTCTAACTGCTCTTCTGTAATGCGAAGGTGCGCCGTCCTGTTGAAACCACATCAAATGTCTGGTCATTAGTAGAACATCTTCAAGAAGACCAGGGAGCTCCTCCTCCAGGAAACCAAGGTATGTTTGCCCGTTAAGACGGCATGGTAGGAGATATGGCCCAATCAGGACATTGTGAATCATGCCAGCCCAAATATTCAACGAAAAACGATGCTGAAAACTGTTAACATGTGTTGCACATGGGTTGACATGAGACCACAGATGACTATTGTAGCTATTGAATATTCCCTCTCGCGTAAACGTTGCCTCATCTGTCCACAAAACCATGGAAGGAAAGTCTGGAATCCTATTCTGTTGCTGCATAAACCATTCCGCGAAAGCACGCCGGGGACCATGATCATTTGGACATAATTCCTGCACCTTTCGAAGCTTGAACGGATGTTGCAGGTTGTCATGTAAAATGTTCCATACAGTGGTATGACTAGTATTCAGAGCAGCTCCGACCGCACGAGTACTTGTCGATGGATTTCGGTTAACCTTTCCAAAACTTCATCCTCTAATTCACTGGAGCGTAACCATCGACGACGTCCACGCTGATGATTATCATGAGCGAATGCGCCTGTTTCTCTTGGACGACGATCTGCTGCACCAAATATTCGTGAATTGGGAAGAATTCTGTTGGGATAACGTTCAGCATACAAACGCCTTGCACCATCCATGGTACCAGCAGCACCGAGACACAGATGCATGTCTGCATAATCATTCCATGTAAAACGATTCATACTATTTGTTTAACTTTACACATGTAAAAAGTACATCAAGTGAACTTTTTAAAACAAATCTTTACCTACTGCTTTCCCAGAATGCGATTAGTTCATTTACATATGGACTAATCGTATTTTACAAAGGGGTTGGATACCATAGAATCTCCTTGATGAAGTTTGTCCTAAGACTTTTCAACAAACAAGCACGTGCACCTTGAAATTTCTTTGCAAACAATTACTTTAAAAGTTATTACAGTAGATTGCTTGTGTTAATTGTTAAAAATAAAATAATCTAGGCCTACCAACGCACACTGCGTCCCGGTGTCATTTGATTGTTCAATGCAGTATTGTAAGTAAACGGAGCTGCGGGGACCCCATGTTCATATGACAAAAAATACTTCTAAGGACCTCTTCTATCATCTCCCAAAAAATCTGTACTCAATTCAAAAACACCCTGTATATTAGATTTTTTCTGTAACCTTTTTTTTAATATTCTTTTTGATTTTGGCTGAAATTGACGGCTGTTTCAAGAGATATTTGAGTAAGGAAGAATCTGACGAATTTTCTATCTCATCTTCGAATGATTTTGCTTGGGGAGCCGAATTTTTTTACGCTTATCCGGGAGAGAATAATCCTCCTTTAGTTTACTCTTCCCTCCTGTTCTCCCTTCCGAGGAGGATCTCGGGCCGCGGATGGGGAGAGAGGGTTCCCCATCGCGGGCGTAGGCGAGGTTCACTAACGATCACGGAAAAGCCCCAGCTTCAAAAACGTATAGGTAGATGAATTTTAATTCAAAATGAGGAGAAAATTGCTTCTAATAATACTTAATGATACTAATTTTTACTTCTAAGAATTAAATCATTAAGAAAATTTAAGGATATAATAACAAATAAAGACGAGAACAAAGGATTCAAAACTTCGTTAGTCGTAACTGCGGAGAGGGATCATAGAGACCTTTCCCAACAAAGTCTCGACTCGAATCCTCCCAGGCTCGCTCTCGATGAGATTTCTCGCTGAACAACAGAATGTGCCATTCATCACTCCAGTTAGCTCTATTAACACTAATACAAGAGTGCACCACGAAGTTCCGTATTAGGTGCATGCCCACAAGCCTGCCTCATTAGGCAGTATATACGATACACAATGTAAGATGAAAAGTCTCCGTCGAAAACCTTTACCAATTACTTTACTGTTAACATTCCAAACAATATACTTTTATTAATAAAATAATTAAAAATTTTAATGCTGGAGTAATGTTCCAAATTAGGTAAATGTATTAGGATTGGAAAACGAAAGTCCACTTTAATTTCAATTTTCAATGTTCCGATTTAATTTCGTAATTGAGAAGCACTCAGCATGAATCAAATCACCTTTGGCTAGCAAAAATCTAGGTTTAGTTATCTCGCCATTTTCAATTAATTACTCCTTCTTAGATGTCACCTTTTTTGCACATATGCACAATATTTTCAAATTAGCACCAACTTTTTCCGCCAAATTCTTTACTGTTCTACAATAAATTTTCAGAATGATTATTTCCTATCAAGCAACTTTTCCTTTAACTTCTTATAACTTACAGAAATATTTTTAATTGCACAAATTGAAGTGTCATTTACGATCTCCATTTGATTCCATTTCAACTTATTTACGATCTCAGTGCCTTTGGCACATCCAGTGATTATCTGGAATGAATTCAAGATAATTTTCTGACTGAATTAACACGATTAACTCTGATCCGCCACGATTAACCCTGTCTAACGTTACTCGATGTCGAATAGTTCAGGGAATCGGATAGGGACGTTTACTGTTTGCAGTGTCGCCTGCCACTCTGTTCAACCATGATTTTAATACTAATATATTGAATACTATCAAAATATAATTTCAGTAATAACTAAATTTATTCTTTTGACGTAGAATACGTCTTACGCTTCGATACTGGGATGCCACGCTTAAATCGTGAATGTCACGAAAAGTGTTGATCACGAAAACCTTAATAACGTCAAACTCTTAATGATAGAAAAATGATTGATATTGCGCTCGATAGTATATAAAACAAAGCATGCTTTAGACTTGGATCGACTTCGTGCTGATGTCATCGGCTTATGCAATTGCAGTACAAAGTTGAGTCAGAAAATCTGCTCTCTGGCGGAGAATAATTTACTCTAGCTCCCGCTTCCTTTTTGATAGCACGACATTTTAGGTGTCATTTGTTTTATCTTTTTGCGCTTTATAAAATATCTTAAAAATTAAACCTCAGTATTTAATAGTATCTAAGATATCGGCCTTCAAATTGTGGAAATTTTGCAGAAATTACAGAATTTCCAAGTTTATGCATAATAAACACCAGAAAAATTATAGAAAACGTCACAGGTAAACAGATCGAGAGATGGGAAATTCATGAAGACCCAGATGTCCGATGCTGAAGGTTTACGGGCTCAGCAGGAATGACTGAAAGTTGAGTCGTGGCGCCGCCAAAGTGAACTATCGCCTGATACGATTGCGCCAATAATTTCCACCGCTTAGTTCGATGCAAATAACATATCTGATGATATAAACGTTACAACATTGAATGATAAAATCCAACTTATGGAGGTGTATAATAAGCCATAACCGTCAACATTAGCAGCGTCTTCATCAAATGCGATTTATGTACGGAGCGATATATATGCGACAATTTGGGATGCTGAATTCATATTTCGTTTTATATTCATAAACAATGAATTTGGATATTCGTGTAATGTTTGTGATAGATTTTGTTTTGAAAAGGATTTGAAGCACCCACGTAAGAGAAGTGTGATATCATAGCCGAATGAATTGTCTTACAGTGGACGGAAAAGTTTATCAGTATCCATGACAACGTGGTATTCCTCAAGGCTCGTCAATAAGCAACATTCTTTTCGCCACTCTATTGTCGCCAATTTTTGATTTAGACCTTAGATTTAAACTTAGAGCCTTTGTAAACGATATAATACTAACCAGGACCTATAATGAACACGCTGTTAAGGAGATTAATACTGATATTAACCATGATGTCAAGATGATTCAATCATGGTTTCATAAAAGAGGTATGAAAATTAATACCGACAAAACCTCTATCTTAATTATCCATAAAAATGTACGAGCTCCTGTTCAGAGTCATAGAATTTTGGGGGTTATTTATGATTGTAATTTTAAATTCTCCTTACATATGGACATGCTGATTAGTGCTTGTAGTAAATTAAGATTTCTTGTGTATAGGTTACGACGGACCCTAAATAAAGGGAAATGATAACTATTATAAAAACCAAAGTGATACCTAAAGTTACGTATGGCATGTTGATATGGAATAATACTAATAAATATGCACAAGTGAGATTGAATGTAGCTTTTAATAACATCATCCGTGCCGCTTTTAATCTATCCAGGACTCAAGCTTCTATTACTCAAGCTTGTAATGAACTTAAAATTTTTACATTACCATCAGTATTGATGATGACTCAGTTAAGGGAATTAGTAAAAGCCATCCTTTGTAGTAATCATCCAGCACATTTCATCCATCACTGGTTGACATTGACTCAGGATATCAGGAGAACTAAATGCTATTGATACAACCGCCTATTATTATCTCGAAGTGGAGAGAAAAATTTTTTCCCTTTAATTCTATTCAGCTCTGGAATGGTATGCCTCAGGGACTTAGACAATCAATTATTGTCTGTAATTCTAATAAATGTTTTAATCACCAACTACATATACAATCCATCTTATTGGATTGGATTATGGAAAAACAGCAAAACACTACATAAGCAATATTTTAACTTTTATATTTTATGCTCCTGTGGAGCGCACAATTGTAAATAAATAAATAAATCACTTTCATCGGTGATTTCACGCTGTGTAATCATTGTAGAACAAATTTAAAACTGTTCAAAAATATGGTATTATAAGTTATAGGAGAGCAGGCGTTTTTGCAATTTTTTGAAACGTTAACTCTTTAACGAATGTGAACTTATATTGACAGACTGCTCTAACTAAAGACGACCGATTGACGCTGGTATCAATGATATATGTATTGTTAAAGCGTTGTACAGTAGTTTAGTGAGATCTGTACTAGGAAGTACTCTGAGAGGCCAGACTATTATGATCACCTGATGTTTGTTGGCAAATTAGCTATGATTTCGCGCTGAATTTGCTAGAGAGCCGGACTAGTGTAAATAGGCAAGCAGGTTGTTTACCACGACATTGGAAGTGATTTGTTTCTGAAAATTATAGGTAAACGACGCGATTTAGCAGCCTTTGAATGTGGGATGATTGTTGGCGTTCGGAGCCAAGGAGCGAGCATCAGCAAAACGGTTGCATTGGTTAAATGTTCAAGAGCAGCTGCTGTTAAATTGTTACAGACTGGATTGTCTGCCGGAAAACTGGGTCTGAACGTGCCAGTTGTGGCCGTCAACGACTAGTCAATGATCGGGCAGAAAGGAGAGTGGCAAGACTGGTACAAGACAACAGAAGGGCAACAGTGCATCAAATTACTGCAGATCTTTATCAGGGATCATCTCAAATGATTTCTGAACGCACTGTTTGCCATACATGCAGAGTTTGGAATATGGGAGCCGAAGGCCAGTTCAAACACCTTTGCTGTCTGCAGTTAACAAGATAAAACATCTCCAATTCGCACAGGAACACAAGGATTGGACAGTTGAGCATCGGAATAAAGCCATGTGGTCTGATGAACCACGTTTCCAGTTGCATCACGCAGATAACAGAATGAGAATTTGACGGAAACTACATGAAAGCATGGATCCCACATGCATGAGTACAATCCTTCAAAGTCGTGGGGGCTGTTATGGTTTGGGAATGTTTCCCTGGCACGATATGGGTCCTTTAATTTGTGTAGAAAAACGTCTGAATTTCAGAATATACCTAAGTATCTTTGTTGATCAAGTTCATGCAATCATGTTGATGGTGTACCCAATGGAGATGGCGTCTTCCAAGTGACAATGCGCCATGCCACGCTACTCGTATTTTGCAAGAATAGTTTTTCAAGAACAAAATTCCTGTGCGTTGTTTGCTTCAAAAATTGTTTTTGTACTGAATATATACTTTAACCCCTACGTTGATTCGACAGTTGAAAATGATAGTAAGGCGATCGCCATGAACGACGACGGACCTGGCTTAGGTGGCCCCCGTAATGACCAAACTCAATCCAATTGAGCATTTGTGGGAGAAAGTTGAAAGAGCCGTCAGACAGGTGGTTCCAAAACCAACAATTTTCACACATCAGGACAGTACTATTCAACAGGCAAAGATGTTATGGCAGCCTATAAGAAGCAGGGAAAGACATCATCTGCAAAGCACAACATTGGCCGAAAGTCGAAGCTCACTGATAGAGACAGAAGGGGTTTGAAGCGGATTGTGGCCAAAAAGCAGAAGACAACAGCATTCATGGTGTCAGATTCCTCGCATCACCTATCAACATCTCGTGGAGTAAATGCGAATCGCCGCAGTAATGAAGGCAGAAGGTGGTCCAACGAAGTACTGATGGGGTGGTCATAATAATCTGGCCACTCAGTGTATATTCTTCCTAAAGTGACGATATCTGATATGAACATGTTGCTGTTCAGTGCGATAATGAAATATTCACCAACAACTAGACCAGTCAGTGACAGCATAGAGGTGGATACTGATATTGCAATTATGACAGTTAGCATTATCAATGTAGATTAGAGGTCTGCATGTTTCGCTCGCTCGAAATCGCTCGAGCGTCCCAGACCCCTTCTTGCAAAACGCAACAGTCCACTACTTGCAAGGGGATTCTAAATCTTGTTGCAAAGTTCCAATTTGCCAAAATAAACTCAAAAAGATATTAAAAAAAACCTATAGAAATTTAATATTACTTTCAGGGTATATAAATAGGTAAACAAAATTTTTATCCCTCTCCTAAGGGATAAAGTTTAAGCCATAAAACCTATGTATATTCACAGTTGAATAACGAGAATAACGAAAACAAGACTTCAATTCACTTTTCTTTACGGAAAAATTTTTCCAACTAAAAATTTATAAGTTTATTTACAATAAATACTTGTTTGTAAAAGTAATAACGAATACACGAATCTAGAAGCTTGCGATCAGCTTCGTTTGAACGTTTAAAACAGTTCGTCCCACTGCCTACTTCCCCCCTTCATGGGATAAACAGAACCGAGCGAACGACGCTCGGAATATCCTATCCCATACCGTTGGTAAATCTGCCCGAGTCTTTTTCGCTCGTTCTATCACGACCATATGCCACCTAGCGGATTTTATAGTAATGTTTTTCCGCCGAGCGAAAAAGGTGTGAATGCAATCCTCTAATGTAGATGCTACATTAAATTTATGCGCTCTTAGCTTTATGAAGAAACATTTTAATTTAGATTACAAACCCATCGAATCACCTATTACATTGGGTGGCAGTACTAAAAATTTGATGTTTGCGCGAAATATTGATTCTTGTCTGTTGCCATTTCTAACATACTTCTCTTATCATTTACCAGTGATTTGTAAGTTGAGAATGCCATAAAGGTTTGGTTGAAAATTTATGATGAATTGCAAGTACATTTTTTGTTTGAACATTTTATATCAGAAATTAAATTTTTTAAATTGTGTTGCACAAAGTTCTTTCTTATTCGCCATGTGGCCTCAAGACGTATTCTACGATTTAACTAGCGGCCTTGTCCCAACACAGCCCCGTAAAAAATTTTTCCCAATGCATTTCGTCCATGGGCATTTTCAGGGGAATGTTTAATTGACCTTTTTCATGACGTCATAAGATGGCGTCCCATTGTAGGAAAACCAACGAGATTAATAAAAACCTTTGAACGGGATTAAGAAAAAATAGTGGAAATAACGACGCCATATTTGAAGCTACTGTAATTGATACTTGAGGTCAAAACTTAAAATATGAGAATAAGTAAATAAACATTCGGTTTATTACAATCATATTTATCATGGTGTTGTATACAGGAAATAAATGTAGTCTAAATTCAGCTGATATTATTAATCTGGGCAACTTAACTAGCGTCAGCCATGACAGTTGAGGTCAAATATAAGCCATGACACTCTACTCCTTTTTTTATCTCGCTGGTTTTCCTACATTGGGATGCCATCGAGGCCAACAAGATAACAAGGCCTGAAAGCGGAAAAGTCACCTGATCATCGGGGTGCTAGCAACAATTCAGCCATCGTTGTTTCCAACAAATGGAAAAGTACTAGTTGTTAACATCCAAGATGGAGACAATGATAGTTGGATTGTCGCTAGCACCCCGCTGGTCAGGTGATTTTTCCGCTTCAGACCTCGTTATCTCGTAAGCCTCGGACGCCATCTTATGATGTCATGAAAAAAGTCAATGAAAAATTTATTTAAAAACTAGAAGCAAACCCACCCGTTTGTATAATCGGGAAATAACCCATTGTTAGATTTTTCTTTGTTGTGACAACGTCCACCATCGCTGATCTTTCTATATACGTGTATATAACTAGCAAAGGTACCCGGCATTGCCCGGGATAATTACAGTTTTATTCCGATCTTGATGAAATTTTGCATACTTGACCTTCAAAGCATGAGGAAGGTCACTGTCTACCTCAGATTTCGAAAAAATAATGATCATTGACAAAAAATCGATATTCATGGTTATGGCAAGGCAAATTAATGAGAAATATCTCATGACCAACAATCCAAGGCAAAGTTTGTGCAACAATACTTATCAACAATGGTATCAACACGCAATTCACAAACACTCTGCAAGGCTCAACGATATATATCTCATGACTAACAATGCCAATATATATCTCATGACTAACAATGCAAGGCAATGTTTGTCATATAGATAAGTTTCAATATGTAACATTGCATAGAATTCCTGTTATTCAGGCTTTTCTTAGAAAAGAGAGTTCTTAGTACTTAACAATTTCTTGAAAATGTTTAAAAATGATCAGTAACTGGAGATAATGGAGAGTTAGCAGACTATTGAGAAAGAGTGGAAAGACGACAGAGGAAGCACTCCTTTAGCTCCGTGCTGTATTGAGCAAATGGTAAGCAAGTAAATAGAAGAATTGGCGACCGCTAGACTACCTAAGTGATGAATGGCCAAGTTTTGCTTCAAGACATCGAGAGAAGAAAGGGAATTGCAACAATATATCAAGTGTACATCTAAAGTAAGATTATGTGAGTAAGAAGTTATTTAGACTATCAGTGGCATCCTTGGAAAGGTCCATCCATTGTGAGCTTTAAAAAAAATTTTCGAATTTTCATTAAGAATTAAGTGTTTTCATGTGTTTATTTTTAAGATATTACAGAATTTAATCCAAAAAACACATTTTTCTAGTTAAGTTTCAGGTTATTTCCTTAAACTTTAACAGATTTTTGGCCACAATATGATTTGTAGATGATTTCCTTTAGAATAAGATGGTTTTTATTTCAAGTTGATAACTTAATAAATAAAAAACTTAATAATTAAAAACTTATCGCTAACCTCTAAAAATGCCAAAAACTGCTGGTCCTTATAAACAAAATGGCTCCTAGAGTCCATAGTGGTAGTGGTAAATTTTTTTTTAAAAATCATTTTATATTCCCAGATACATACAAAAACAGAAAATGGATATATAAAAATAAAATAAAATTTGTCAGCAATACCCATTGGTTGATTTCATATGGATTGACCCAGAAGTGGATATTTTTCGTCCGATGAATAATCGTTCTTATGCAAACGATTATGACCAGACCAGAAATATTTAATTGAGATGCCGTTAGATCCAGTGACTTTAGATAGGCTAATCGCTACGCTCTTTCAGCGCAGATGCCCAACCTGCCTGGTAGCCGACGCATATTTGAAGGACGTAGCTACCCGCAATGGAATGGAAGCCCGTACTCCAGATGTTTCTTGGGCTACAACAGTCGAGCATAAGCTCCAAATCATGAGAAGTGAAGAAGTCGTTAAGATTGATAACGTGTTATGGGCGACATTAGATGTCGATACCTTCATTAAGAGCTTGCTCCCTTTTAACAGAAACTCAATTATTCTTGTTGATAACTTGTGATTAAAAATCAGCTCATCCAGGAACGGGCCATGGAAAAACGAGGCGATCTAGAGAAACTCAGAAGAAGAATTAATGTCCCACCCTTTCATGAGTATATGGATATTGAATAACATATCCATCAGCTAGAGAGTCAGGCGAGGATCAACGAGGTCCCACGAAACGCACTCATGAGACTATTCCCGATGCTGGTCGTGCCACTTGGGCGATTGGGTCTATGATTTTTTAGCTCGTGCAGATACCTGGGACCAGGCAAAAACCATTTTGAAGCGGAATTTCCCAGAGAAGAAATCCGATACCGAGAGGAGGAGGAATTTATACAGTCGGCGACAAGGACGCGACGAAAGTTTCCTCAAGTGCTTCACGGATCTTAAAGCAATAAATAACATGTTGGCGCCACCACTAACCGAACCTGAATTGACAATGGTGGCCATTGAGAATATGTCGGTGTATTTGAAACGCCGTATTCGGCCATCGTCGATACAAGACCAACTTCAATTAATCACCACTTGTGCAGAGTGGGAACGAGTTGCCAAACTATCACCGGAAAGAAAAACCAACCAACGCGGTAAGAAATATGCTTGCGAGCCTGGCGAACCCAGGGACCGTCCTAACGCAGATAACGAGATCCGCTTCAGATGCAATGGGTGCGGGCGCCCTAATACTTTGTGGCGGAATTGTGACTGCAGAGAGGCGAAAACGTCCAAACTCGCAGATCGAGACTAGGTACCCGTCCCGGTCGTGCGGTTGTCCCTCCCATGGTTTTCTAGCCGCTTGCTCTGGCCTAGAGGATTTTTAGAAACCTTGCTTCGACATTATGCTCATCATCTTAAGCAAACTTGAATTGGACTTGTTAATTGATTTGTGGATATTCCTATGAGTGACAACAAAAATGACTACTAACTAGTGTGACAGAATATTTATTGATAGAGAAAAATTTTGTCTTTGTCCATTCCACAGTTATTGCTTAATTTTTGTTATATAATAGACCTTTACGCAGAACGTATCAACAATTGATGCTCATTTCATTAAATAGGAATGGCTACAAATTAAATGCTTATATATTAGCTTAGATAGAAGATATGAGTACGCTCTCCATTTAACCTTTCGGGTACTTTTATTCATTTTAAACTACACTTTTTTGTTAGAAGTACGCCTTGCCTTAGCAAGTTCATCTAACCCCAACAACAAAAGGCTTCTTTAGAAAACAAATGATTTTCTTTTTATCCTCGAATTCCTTAAAATCCTATCGATCCTCGGCATTTCGGTTGCCTGACTTTTTTACATATACTGTATTTAAATTTAAAAGCCGATCAATATGATGGATCCAAATTATTGCTGCAAGAATTTATGGTCAGAGTGAAGTCCCTGAGGCTTGTTTTTCGTTCGAGTGTCGAATATAATCTTCCCATATGACCTTTGCAATATAAACACACCTGAAAAGAAAAGAAAAAAAAACAACAGAATAGCCAAAAGGCAAGGCCAATCACAAAGATGGCTATATAAAGGGCAACTAACAGAATAATATTGTAAATAAAAAAAAAAGGATAAAGAAAACAAAATCCCCATTATTCTCCAAAATAACTTCAAGCTGTTTAGTGCTCAATTGATTAAGCCAGCATTCTGAAATAATATCTCTTAGACCTTGAATATTTTAATTACAAAATTGACTCTAATTCTTTAAAATAATAATATTACTAAATGAGCAAACACCAAGCAAATAATCAGATTCATAGCGTCGCAAATGTGTCTGTTTTGAATGTTCCTGTAATATCACTCCGTAATTGTTGGCTTCGTTTATTTCTTCCTGTTAATAACTCAGAAAGTTTTCCGGAAAGTTTTAAAAGAAGCACTTAGGCTAATGACGTTGCTTTAAAAGCAACTTTGAAAAAAAGGTGGGGCATGATGAAGAAGCCAAGAAGCGTCCATTGTCTAAAACAAGAGGCGCATGGGCCTGGGAGACGCAATTAATGAGGATGAGTCGACATTCAAGGTTGCATTTACAAGCAAGAGGACGGCTCGGGTTGGTTGCACGTGTTGCAAATTAACTGGAAAGCTTTTAATTTTACGTGAAGAATTCGCAATTACAACTACAAATAAAAGGACGGAAGGGATACATGTAAGTGACAAATACCCAATTAACTCGCTATAGATAGTGTACTTCGCTAAAGAAAAAAATATTCCCGTCATTGGGAACTGAAGAAAAATATTGGCGACTAAGGGGATGAAATGGAATTGAAGCTGTTTCTGTGTCACGTTCACGAATGTCGAGTGAAAATTACTGCTCTTCAGGTCTTAATTAAAATAAACTTTAAACGTGTTAGAATATTTTTTTGAAGAGAAACAGACTCAAACTATTTTCTCGCTTTCTCGTACCTTGTTTGATTGTTGAATTAATTTCATTACATTTACTAGAAAGATGAATTGCAAAGAATAAGTTTTAGTAGTCCTTTAAGTACAGGTGTTTGTAATTAAACTGAAACAATCCGGACCATTTATAACGCATTCTATCAACCGGAATGGCACTAAATTTGGCAGGGGCACTAATCAAGACACGGGAAGAAGGATTCCGCGAAAAAATTCTATAGTTGCAAATGTCGCCGATAAGAGTAAATGTGGACCTTATATAAAAAAGTATCAAATGCAGACAAATAAATAACAAAGATAAAGTTAAACGGAACCATGACTTTTTATTCAGCGCAGTCACTCCCCCTTTCTCCCTCGCGAGGACTGCTGCGCGTAAAATTATTCCCTGATAAAGCAATCTAATAAAACCAAAACAATCTTAAGTAGATGCATACGGGTTTTTGTATTAAGTTCTTCATCTCATAACGATGTAGTTAGAGCCGAAGCCGCTAACATCGGCCAAATGGTGTCGATGAAAGAGAAAAGCTGGAGAGCTATGTAGCACCAATTAGAAGAGTACCAGCCATGGGTAATTTTCCAACAAGGATGATGCGTCGCCACATTAGGCATTCTTGAATTCAACGTTTTCAACCAATGAATTGGAAGCGATGGGCTTCCACATCCTCCCTTAGATATTGTAGCGTACATTTTTTTCTATCCTCCAGGATCATTGCTAATCATTGCTAATCATGTTAGTATACGTGCTATTTTACTGTTGGGACTTTTACCCACTTCGAGTGAGGGATGTTTCACGGGTCTTTTACCGTACCTTGATCCCGCCGTAATGGACAATCCTAGATGTGAGCGTTTGCTACCTTAAGATAGGTATTTGATTTTTTAACGTTACGCGATAACCTGTGTTTTGTAGGGTTTTCAACGTTCGGAGGAGTGAGCCTCGAATCTCGTTCCATAGCAATTTCGACTTACCCGGAGGAGGTTACGGTGGCCCCCTTCTCTGAAAAATATTTAAAGGGCTCACATGGCGTTTGGGATAAACGTTGTTTTCAGCTATTATGGAGTTTTGATCGCTTTCCTCCGCCCATTTCCTTCCACGGGACCTATTGATCTCGTTTTTGCCTGGCCAGGCTATAGCAAAATTAACTAAACATGAATATTTAGGCTATTTGGCTATGATTAGGCTATTTGAGGTCGGCTTCAGCTTGGAAAACCTTCAGCTATACTTGGGCTGTTTTAGTTTTTATGCATTTGTTTTTTACAAGTATATGAATTGGGTTTGTTCGAAGTCTTTGAACATGATTCGAGACGGCCTCCAATGTTCTGGACCGTATTAAGCCTGAGTCGAAGTATGAGTTTGTAATTTTTACGCCTCATAATTCAGGGCAGCTCATGTTGCCACTTTACAGGTTTTTGTATATATATATTTTTCCCCTTGAACATAAACATTAAGATAATCGTAGAGAGTTTTGGCCGTTCGGTATGGCGGCTTATTATCGCCATGAATTAGGTTTTACGATAACCCAACGTCTTATTCTGGAAACCAGTCCGTCACCTTAGCCATGGATGAAAGAAAAAGGATGGACGACTCCCTATACTTCCCCAGCAAGTTTGATTTCAGAGCGACATCTGGATTTTTGCTTGAAAACTAGCATTTGTCGTCTGTTTAGAGAGAAGAGGAAGCGTTGTCCATAAGTTAATAGGTATTGTTGACATATTGTTGCTAGGAGACCAGAAACATCTGCGATTTCTTTGAAACATATAATATACAGGGTGTAACTAAAGGTGTGTTACAAACTTTGGGGAATGATAGAACTGGTCAAAATAAGCATTTTTTGTTCTATGAACATTGGTCCACAACTGCATTGTTTAAGAGTTATAGCAACTGTTCAAAATGTCGCCCTTCAGCGTCAATGCAGGCTTGCATTCGTTGCTGTACGTTGCAAGACACCCGTTGCAGCATCTGCTGGGAGTCCCTGATGTTGTCTGCTGCTACAGCCAATCGTGCGATGAGTTCCTCCACTGAATTAACCATTGTTTCGTACATCAGGTGGCCCCACACAAAGAAATCCAATGGTGTTAGGTCTGGTGATCGTGGCGGCCAGGTAACTGGACCACCCCGTCCAATCCAACGATCGCCAAACGTATCAGTGAGGAAGGCCCGGACATGCTGTGAGAAATGTGGAGGTGCACCATCATGTTGGAACCACATTACTTGACGGATGTTAAGAGGTATGTCATCCAACAGTTCAGGCAGCACCTCCTGAAGAAAGACGAGGTAGGTTTGTGCATTCATACGAGCTGGGAGAATGTACGGCCCAATAAGGCGATTGCCAACAATAACAGCCCACACGTTGACAGAAAATCGTTGCTGGAAGCGCCTTGTCGAAATGGCATGTGGGTTGATACGGTCCCAAACATGGATATTCTGGTGGTTGAAAATGCCTTCCCTGGTGAAGGTTGCTTCGTCAGTGAACAGCACTTGCTGTGGGAATGCTGGTTCCTCTCTACAACGTGCAAGAAACCATCTGCAGAATGCCATACGTGGTGCAAAGTCAGCAGCTCCAAATGCTTGCACTCGTTCAAGCGTGGTTCATACGTGGTTTCATGCAGAACACGCATGCAGTTGGTCATGCAGAACTCGCCAAACAGACATGTGATCTGTGTTCATGATGTGTGCAAGCGCACGGGTGCTACATGTTGGTCTTTCGTGAACTCTACGAAGCACAGCTTCTTCGAATTGAGCGGTACGACGGGTGCGAGCGCGACCATGCTCTCCACGCATCACAGCTACACTTCCTATTGCTCGTAGACGTCGCACAAGCCGAGCAAACATTGTGTGAGCTGGCTGACGACGTTGTGGAAACTGCCGTCTGTACAGACGACAAGCAGCCCTTCCATTACCGTCTGCAGCACCGTACACTAACAACATGTCAGTGCACTCGTTAAAGGTGTAGTCCATATCCGGATGCGATCACACACGTTAGATTTTTTAGTGTGCAGGATCTGCTTGCATGGTAATGTGATGGTCTGGTCATGTTACTTTAAAAATTTACATGACCATACCATAATTCAGAAAGGGGTGTGTCATAAGCCTGCATTGATGCTGAAGACGTCATTTTGAACAGTGGCTATAACTCTTAAACGATGCAGTTGTGGACCAATGTTCATAGAACAAAAAATGCTTATTTTGACCAGTTCTATCATTCCCCAAAGTTTGTAACACATCTTTAGTTACACCCTGTATATTTAGATCATGGGTACAGTTATGATTTAAGGAAGATAAATTTTCCATTTTCATTCTGATATCTTTTAATGTAATTTTAAATATAATTTTTAAAGCAAAACTTTATAAGTATATAATTAAATTGTTTAAAGAATCGTATGTAATATTAATAAAAATCATATTTTAATTCCACAACTTAATATTTCAATAAACTAATTCAATAAAATAATAAAAAATATTTTAATACAGAAAAATTCAAAAGAACTCTATGATAAACGTAAAATTTGCGATAGGCTGCCATGCTTTTCTCCTCTAAGAGCTGTGTAAACAGAAACCATGCGAAGTGAAACCGAACGTTTTCGGTATTGTTCACTTAAGAATCCAGAGGGCTCCACTGAAAAAAAACTCACGCACGACTCATAGGAGTCGTCCATCCTGTTTCTTTCATCCATGCCTTAGCTTTCTGTTGTTCTTTCCGTATTCCTATGTATTGTTAAGAAACATTTAGTTTTAAGGAATTTGTTTTACAAGGAAAGGAATTGTTGTGTGATGGCTTATTACTAATTTCGCATTTTGTTTGTGCTTGAATTTTTAGTGTTCAAACTGGTTTAACCGTGTCAAACTAACGTATAAGGACTACCACCGGACTTGACTTTTTCTATTGTGAATTTATTATGTGTTCTTGATGTATCAGCTGTTAGTGGCTGTAATCGAACGTAGACTTTATTTATCACTTAAGTGACTTTGAACGCTAGTGCGTTTCGAGCAACGTGCTCGTTCAATTTATGATATTTATACATGTGTGATTAATGTGATTTGTGCTTCAAAGAGATTTTATCTTAAGCTATATCCTTGGGTTTGTAATAGGCTTAAGTTATTGTTCATTTCTTTATTTAAGCGTATCATTTACTAAGAGTAAATTGTCGCTATTGTGTTATTTATTACATTTGCAATTGGAATAATGTATGTATTATAACGTGCTTTTGTAGTCCCGTTATATGGAAAAAATTTTTTCCTCATTTTACCTTCCCTCCCATTTGAGAACGGTGTTTCGGGGACCTCCTGTTCTTAAATCTTTTATTCTTTGCCTGACCTAGTTAGTTTATGAACTGATTTTTTTTTGACAGAGCCTTACGATTCAAAAAATCATTTGATTAATTATGCCTTTCTATTCGGTGCTTTAGAGCTACCGTCATTTTGAATTTGCCTAATTCTTTCTTTTCTCGTTATAGCTCGTGTCGGTTCTATTGCCGCCAGTAAGCCAACCTACGTGTTCAGCTCTCTAAGTCTCCGAGGAGGTTACGGTGGCCCCCTCCTCGTTAAAAATAATTTAAAAGGGACCACATGACGTTCTCCATAACGTTAAGTTTTTAAATAGAAATTATGGGTATCATGGTCTTCCTCGTTGATCTTTGTTTTTCTCCAGGACTTTCATTAGTCCTGATCCAACCTGGCCAGGTTACATTATTCTATATTTTATAAAAAAAAAGAAAACAAAAAATGGGATTTCCCATGCATAAGCCCATAAAGCTTAGTTCCATATATTCGGAACCATTGAAGCAACTGAGGCTTTAGAAGCAAATTTCCCGTAGTCGCTATTTGGTAGGCTTATCTCGCACTGAAGTGTTTTTGACCTTTATCTCTGTGATTTTTATTCAATATAAAAAAATGAGAAAAGAAAAAGAGAAGGTAAAGATAATATCTATAAATCTTAGTCAACCAATTTAGGTTATCCTAATTTTTTTGTCTCCTTATAAGCTATAAACGAATTTTAAATAATTCTTTCTCTGATGGATTTTAAGAAATTTATTTTTCGTCTATTCCATTGTTGCAAATATTAATTACAAATTTTCCTTGCTTCTAGAAAATATCGTGTTTTTATTGTTCAATCGTTACGTGACTTTTTTTTATCTTTTTATCCATATTGTTGTAAGTTTATTTTCGGCTTGTATTTTTTTCTTTTCGAGTGTCCGTGCCTTCGGTCCATGTCCGCGTGTCTTTTTGTCTGTTGGCATGCGCTTGCTTCACGCTTTCTCGTGCCTTGAAATTTTTTTTTCTTGGTGGATGATTGGGTTTCAATTAGGCAGAAGCATCTCGGCCTCCGTCGAGGCAAAATCGTCTAGCAGAAGCATCTCGGCCTCCGGCGAGGCAA
>JAHWFO010000211.1:2999265-3053802 GCA_023313115.1 Rhysida immarginata | reverse complement strand
CGAGGCAAAATCGTCTAGCAGAAGCATCTCGGCCTCCGGCGAGGCAAAATCAACCGGCAGATGCTGCTCAACCTCAGGCAAGAAAGAAAAAAACCAACCGAGCTTTCGTGATGGCAGAAATACCTCAGCTTTATTAGATGATGATTCCACTTAGCCTCCGTTGAGGTTCTTGGTGCCTGGAAGCTACCCTCAACCGACGATGATTCAAGTCCAACGCTCACCTGACTCAGTCTTTCATTACGTCCACAATGCGGTGTAGGATTCAACCCGGTGGTTGTCACTGGGACGTGGCTCCGAATTCGATGCTTCCCTCACCTTTACCGTTGGGCCGTCTTTTTGGAAGAGCTTTAATTTCTACAGTTTCCCCGGTTCCAACAACTTGAATGGTGTTCACGGATGTTTCCTACCGTTCTTCTCCAGCGACTTGTGTACCGTCAGGCAGCGCTTTGGTTTCCTCTCCAGGTCTACCAGTTTTCCTAGGACGTCGTTTCCTGCCTAGAATTGATGACTCCGTTTGAAAAACCAGAACCAATTAACGTGTGGTACATTCCTGATCATGCATACCTCTGTGCGGACCTACTACTGAAGACTCTTCATTCTTTTCTAATCACCTTTCTTTTTATATTATTCTTTTTGAATTGCTTATTGTTTAATTAACCTGTTACCTTTTTTTTTTTTTTTTAGCGTCGCTCACCTCCTCGTGCCTTCATCTTTTCTCCCTTGGATGACTGCGTTCCTTACCACCCCGTCGTCTTTGTGCATAAATTGTCCGTTTTGTGTGTTGAGTATTCCTTCTGTTTCCCTTCCTTTGTCGGTCTCCAGTTTGTCGTTCTATTTGTATCCCTTGTGGTGAGTAGTCGTTAAGCCTTTTTTTTTAATTTTTTTTTATTTTATTTTGTTCTTTCTTTTGTTTCTTGGAACCACCTCACTGCTGGTTCTAGACATTTTTCTGAGTTACAAGTTTAACTTGTGCTAATTCAACCAAAACTGCTATTTTGTAATTTAAAAAATTTTTTTTTTCGTTTCCAAATGAAGCTTTGACTTTTTACGGCCTACTTTCCGTTCTCTTCAGCCGCAGTTGCCCGGAGCGTCCTACACCTTTTCTTCAAGCCATTCAGACGTCTCCGGTTTGGTACTCGTCATCCACCGATTCTATCTGCGCTTCTTTCCAGAGTCTTCATTCAATTCTACTTTTGTAATGGCTGTATCATTATTGTGATTATTTTGTTTTAATTCCTCTCCTTCCCAATCCTCATTGTAATAAAGGAAAATTTTGTTCATTTGGATTTAGGGTTTAGTCTTAATTTTTTCTTTTTCCCTTAAAGCATTTCTTCTTAGAATTATTAAAAAAAAGATATATTCTTAATTATTTTAAAATTTGACTGATTATATATATATTTTTTTTAAATCAAGATTTTATTGTCTTAAATTACAATCTAAGCTATTAGAAGAGTTGTGGGTTTAATTTGGGATCCGGGTTTGTTTTAGAGCTAAAAGATAATTTTTATTTTATCATCAGACTCACCTAGTAATTGCTTAATTAACTAGTTCTTCTTAATTATCGCGACTTATCTTCTTCCACCTGGGTTGACTGAGCGTGTCGGAATTAGCTTTCGTTCCGGCACGTTACAGTATGTAGATAAGCGACTCTTTCCGCAAATTGGAAGTGTATGATATACATTAATATTGATCGATATTTGCGTTCATTTCAATCAGTTAAGATATTTGTAAGCTGATTTACATTTATTATGGTTACAAGAGATAACTATAGGAATTCTTGTATGGTTTTATTTTTAGTATTATACAATAAACTTTTGTTTCAATTTTCTTAACCCGTCACTGTCACGTGATTTGAATTCTTCCATTGTGCATTACTCTAGCTACTTAATCTTTTACACGTTACAACGAGGCGGACAGTATCGATGCTTACGGTCCTTTGGTTGATTTTTGCAGTCCAATCTTAGTTTGAATCTCCGTAGCTTTCATCTCGGTTCCTTGGATATGGATATAGTCGTTACGTTTTTCTTGTGTAGCCACGAAGCAGCCCATGTCGTTGGTCATGGAGCGGGTGATTTCCCTCGTGAATTTCTTATGAGTTTTGCCCACTGTGAGTATGCTCGTAGTCATTAAGTCAGCTTCAAATTTATGCTAAACTTCAAAAAGATTTTACATAATCACTAGTATCCAGCATTCCGTCACAAGAATTATGACTATTTCCGTAAATAAGGAAGAACATGGTTAATGGCGGCGTTTTCGAACGTTCTCACTTATCAAATTGTATTGGAAGTTGACTTTCTGTGTGATGATGCCCAGCTTGTGCTTATAGATTTCAACTGTTCAAATGACCATTTTTTTTTAATTATATACACTTGTTTAATTTTTTATTTAATCCATTTTTTTTCATTACAGAGTTTCTTCTTGCGCTGCTCATCCCGTTTCCTCATCCCGGTATGCCTGATGACTTTTCCTTTGTTCTGTATGCGTCTCTGGTGTTTGTCCTAGTTTTGGTGATTTTTTTTTATGGGTCGTTTTTCTATGTTCGTTTTGTGTTATCGTGCATTGATTGTAGTGCAGATGTTTTAGGTGAGTTGCGTATAGTAAGCTCTTGATTATTTTTTCCCCCTTCGTTGTAACTGTTCCATTTCTTCTTTTGTTAATTAATTTTCTTTTTCTAACACCACTATTTATTTCCCTTATAATTCCTTTCAATCTGTGCAATCAGATTTTTAATTTTCTTTTCTTGAATATTCACCATTTCCAATACAAATGCAAATAGGCGCTTTTCGAATATATTTCATTATTAAATTTATTTTTCGTTCTTCATTTTAATTTCAATACATGAAAAGTTAATTTTAAGTCTGTATATGAATTTGTTTCATGTAAACAATGAAAATAAAAACATTTACCACGGGTGTTGGTCCATCGCCAGTGGGTAGTTCAACCGTCATCGACTGCTAATCGAACTGGTGATCGTTCGACGCAACGGTGATTTGTGTTACGAAGTAAAACTTTTCCAGCTAAATCAGGACTTGATTTTAAGCGTCAATCAGCCGACTTGTTTGGGAATAAACATTTGCTGTATTATGTCACTTTACATTAAGATTTTTGAAATTTAACCTTAATCTAGTATTTAATTTTTTTGCCCTTTCGTTTCCAACTATTTATTATACTTAAAATATTTTACTTTTGACTTTTTCTTCCTGCCGATACAGTAGCATTGTTTCCGTACGTAGTGTGTTCGATTTTTCCATCCCCTGTACAGCGTTATTCGTCATCCGAAGCTGCTATAAGACTCTTAGCACTATTACCAGCGCAGAATTCAAGCTCTCCTACCAGGCGTTAAGCTCCGTTACAACTACTGTGTCGACTAGCGTCCGTACGACTTTTGATTATTTGCCATTATTCCTTGTTCTTTTTTTTATAACAAAAAAAAACAAAGGTAATAAGAAGAAGTCAGTAATAAAGGAAATATTTTAATTGGACCTTCTATCGATATTTTTTCTTTCTTTTTTGGAAATATAAGCTTAGAACGATTGTTTTTAGGTTTGTTTCATGCTTAATCGTGTTATAGGGGTAGTTTCCCATTAGCGTCTTGTGGGTCCAGGTGTTGTACGTCAACTTATGTTTAAGGGCTATTTATTGTTAAAATTAAATATGGGAATTTAATATTTGCTTAAACGGGTAGTTTGCTGGGTTATTATTCGTCTCTCGAATATTAATTTTCTTTCCATCCGTTTACTTTGGTTGATGAGGGAAGGATTTTGACTTTTCCTTGGGGATTGACTGCACGTGTCGGAATCTAGTTCCATTTCTGCACGTGACAATATTTCCCTGTGGATATATTTTAAAGATAGTGTTTTCTATACCGGTCTCCGATATGTACACGTTGCAGGCGAGAATAATGCTTGCGATAATCTCGGTAACAAGTGACATGCTGGCAAATAATAGAAATTGAATATCGCAGGACGTTCTTCAAGCAACGAAAGCGGCACATGTTGAATATAATAAAAAAACTGGAGTACAAAAATTTTTAACAGATTTTGTTTCATTAAATTTCTTTTTCAGGGAGACACTTTCATATAGTCCATGTATATGGAGACCCTTCTTGAGAAGATTGGATTCAGTGTGTTATTTGTTACAACTGGAAACACGAACTTTTATTCGGATACTAACAGCATATATAAATTTAATGGAATTCATTTGACAATTGTGTCTTTGAAAATAATAAATGATATTATAACTGGAGATAAGCCTACCAAGCATCAGGTAAAGATTTTTCTATCGAAAAATGGAAGGAAAAATTCTGCAACCTGGTAGAGGCGTCGGCCATGACAGCCGAGGTTCCTGGTTCGATCCCAGGTCGCAGAATTTTTCCTTCCATTTTTCGATAGAAAAATCTTTAATTGTGTCTTTGTTTTTGATTTCTAGTAACTCAGTAAAGAGTTAATGGACATTCATAATCTATGACTTTCAATTTTGCCCTCCCTTTCCCTACTAAATTTAATTTTCGATAAAATCTGATTAAAAGCTATAGTTGCTATAATAATATAGTTGAACTGCATCTAAATTGCATTAA
The DNA here is from genome assembly GCA_023313115.1 of Rhysida immarginata. NCBI lineage: Eukaryota > Metazoa > Arthropoda > Chilopoda > Scolopendromorpha > Scolopendridae > Rhysida > Rhysida immarginata. Next base: position 3,049,226 of record JAHWFO010000211.1, on the reverse strand, counting down.
TGCCGATAAATCTGTTGCTTGCTATGATTGAAAGGCAGTAGGGAATGTTGACGCATTGTTTTTCATGATTTTATTTGCGAACGTTATTACCCCTTTCACACTATATGTATTTGATCATAAAGTTATTACATATAACGTGAATTCAACCAATTTAACGGTGTTAGTTGGCAAGGAGCCAATTTTCAAAGAACTAAAGCTTTATCTAAATTCGTCGAAATACCGGGAAAATGGCATTTTATGAACTTTTTTGTATGAATAAGATTGCTATAAAGTTCATTCGATACGGGCGATTTCACGAAATATAATTGGCCAGAACAGTAAACATGAAATACATCAATGTAAATAAGTTTATAAGGCCATAATGGTTAATAAATTTAAACCATTTATTTTAGGTTGCAATGCTGCAATTTCAAAACTAAGAAAAAATTTCAATTTAAAAAGTAATTACTAAGAATAAATACGAGATGACGTTAAATGGGTATATAATACGGCTTTTATAGGGCATTAGGTGAATAAAATGGTTATGAATACTTGTGAAATGACACAAAATATTTATAAGTATAGAGTTGACCCACCTTTTAGTCTTAATTAAAGCTTGTTTGCTCCCCTTAAAGAGAATTTGAATGGGATGGACAAATATAGGTCATGCTCAATGTTCAAGGGAGTACATATTTTTGCATCACGCTGAGCGGTCTCTAGTTCAATGTGGCTGAAATTGGAAATCTAGCGCTTACTCTTCCCTCCAAAATACCCCATAAAAGTTAAATGATATTAAGATCAGGGGACTGAAGAGGTGCTCTACTTCATCCTCGTGCTTAGCGGAATGATGCTTGGACACTTGGATACGTGCTAGGGTGAATAGTAACGCTGTCTACTTGGAACACGAGCCATTTACCAGAGAACACAATTTGGAATAGAATGGAGAAGATCGCCCAGAATGCTTATATATTTCCCCTGCTGTAATTTTCCCCATGCAAGAATACAAGTTGCCTGGACCAGGCGAAGATATTGTATTTCATACATCACAGACATGCATGGTAGTAGGTAGGAGACAGTCAACATGAAAGACTTCTGCAGGCGTTCTTCGATCCGGTGGTCTGAAATAATGTAATGGGGTAGATTTGTCATACCAGATAAACCTAACCTCATTGCTGTTCTATCCTACAACACTGTCGTCGTTTTAAAGCATTACACTGCTTCGCTAGTGATTTTGGAATAGCACTTCTGCTCACAGCATGCAATTCCTGTTGTATAGTTTTAGTTGATACAGGGTCCTGGGTGCTATCATCTCGGTGGTTATCTAGGTCATAGTTGTATTGTGCCTTTGGGCCAAAATCCGCTTCAACACCCAATTGTCAGTGAGCCTTTAACTTTTTTATCTTAACAAGTTTTGAGTAGGTTAAGAGTTGGTACAGTGCTTCTTGAAACACCCACAATATTGGCTGATTTCGTCATTGAGGCATCCAGCAAGGCATGCTTCAATGTTTGTTTCTTTGGACGTCTGAGAGGTCGGACATAACGAAGTTTGAATGCTCGCACAATTGGACAAACCATAACACGGCTCCTGATAAACAGATATTCCGTCTTCTGTGCTAGTTGGAGTGCCTGTACTGTAAAGACGAACTACGGCGCGCGTTTTTACATGTTCATACGTGTTCATATTACTTTCCCCTTCCCCTAACATGCACAGCTTGATCATTGTATGAGGTAGGAATGGATGTGGCTTGAAAGAATTTTCTTCGCAAACTATCTCACCGACTTGTCACAGTGAACATTTCTTCACACTTTACAAAAATATCTGTTGAGGAAGGAAAATTCTTAAATTATAAAGCACTTGGTGTTATATGTCAATATTGAGTTTCCATCATGTTGCAACTTGAAGCAAGAAATTGTAAAACATTTTTTTTAAAGTACGTTCCTTCTTCGACGGCGAAAGCTTTAGTTTTCATGCCACGTGACAATTGCTCACTAAACTGTATTTAAGGACTAATTTTTAAAACATTAAAAATATCATTTTAAGAAATTACATAACACATGATAAAAACATTACATAATGCCATGTAGTGATTTGTATTGTAGACTGTTTATGTAATTTAAATACAGGGTGATTATAAAGTCACTATACATTTTGGTGAAATCATTATCGAATTTCATTTATTTGCACATCCAATCACATCCAAAGTAAATGTGTGGCTTGGGGTAACACGGTCAAAGTCTATGAGCCTTCATGTTTGCCGAGGGGACTATCAATGGTACCGTGTATTTCGACATGTTAGAGCAATTCCTGGAGCCACAGTTGGACATGATGGGTTTAGGATACCGTTGTGTTCCAACAGGATGGGGCACCACTCCATTTTTCCAATAGCGATCGGGACTACCTAAATGCGCATTCCCAGGCAGATGGATTGATCGAGGCTCGCCAAGACTGTGGGCTCCACGGTCCCTAGATTTGACTCCCATGAATTTCTTTGCTTGGGGTTTTATCAAGTCCAAAGTGTACCAGATCAAGATTACGCACCATTGCACAGCTGAAACAATGGACTAAGCCGCGGTGAGGACATTACACCGGCTATGTTGCGCAATGTTTTCCGGGCCACAGTGGGAGCTGTGCCGGGATGTGCAAGGGGGACACACTGAAATGTACTAAGAATGTGTCCTGGTATGATATCTGGTTGATGCATACTGGAGTTGCTCCAATAAAACGGAATTTTCACCAAAATGTATAGTGACTTTATAATCACCCTGTAAATCAGTCTTGACTACGTAAATAAGGAATATTCATCGTTTGCTCAATAATAACGGTACTACGCCGGCGCATTAGGGACAATTCTACTGAATAGTTATATATAAGTAGATTTTGAACCTCTCAAATGACGATCAAATGACCAAAAGTGGGCCCCCTCGATTTCTGCTCTGTATGATGCTGTATCATAGCAGTGAAAGGTTGAGGCAATTGCTTGCTGGAGGACCAGTGCCCAAGCTGTTTACTCAATCTGTTGTTTTTCGATAGCGACATATTGTTTTTGTGAATGGTGGAATTTTTTATGCTCCTCAGTTTCACGTGTTTTGTGCCAGGATTTTGAAGGTAAGTGATTTAATTGTTATGACTACTTATTCCTTAGTATAATACCTATTGTAACGGTCGCGAAATGGAATTTTTTTTTTTAGTTGACCAGTTTCCCTGCACATAGAGTTCCGAAGAGATGAATATAAGTCCTCTTTACTTCTACAATTACCATCAGAAAGTTGATGAACTCACAGATAAATAATAATACCACCTGGCTAACACTGATGGTTTGGATAGGAGAAATTCTCGATCTGTGAGCTAGGTGCCCGCCTCCCATTGGGCTTTCAAACTTGTGACAGCATAACTGTCCGGATGTCTGCGATAGCCCGATTGGTAGAGGCGTCGACCATGACAGTCGAGGTTCCTGGTTCGAATTCAGGTCGCAGAATTTTTACTTCCATTTTTCAATCGAAAAATTAATAACTGGGATGACTGTTTGGCCGAAGCATGCGCTAGGGATAGTCCCCTTCGCTTGCGTCATTTGTTTTTTATCTTGCTGGTATTTTTTGGCCTTTCAGATGCTGCACAATTGTGGCAAAAATATCAGGAAAAATTAGTTGAAGACTGTCAGAAACTTTAAACTGAACAATAACGACGAACTGAATGACAAATTACATGAAAATAATCTGAATCGATGGTTGGTTACCCAAGACATAGTATCAGTCTCTCTCTCAGTACGGTATGCCCGCAGAAACGGGGAACTTTAATATGGGAAGAGGCTCTATGGCAAACCGTAAATTGGTAGACGTGGTGATAGAAATCAGACAAAATATTTCGGTATTATAGTGCTTTTTTGTGGCAGCTTCTACAAAAGGGCACGAAGATTTTAGGCAGATTTTGCAAATAATACTACGAGAAACCAGGACTGATGAAATTACATCCTGCTAAAGAGCTCAAATCCGTGTTTTTGTTATACCAATTCAGTTAACAATAAATATGTTAGCGAGAACAGGAGGCAATGAAATGCACAGGAGTTTGCAGATTTATTACTAACGCCACCTATCCACAAAACAAGGGAAGGTTATTTGCCTGGATTCATGTTGTACAGTGCCATCAGTGCCGCATTTCTTCAGTGTATAGGGAGCCAAAGCCAATAAGAAACCATGAAAATTTTTGGCTATGCAAAAGAGCAATTGTGGCCCTTCGCAATAAACGCTAAAATATTAACATGTATTCACGGGGAAGTGTAGGATATATCTCTATCAACAGAGTAACGGAACAAGAAGACAATACGAATTAGTCGGTTGAATTTTTGGATTTCCTGAGTGCACCCGTCCTTCCATCGCAGAAAATTAATTTAAAAGTCCTCATAATTCTCCTTAGAAATTTAAGCCCACCAAAACTGTATAACGGCACCGACTGAAAGTTACAAATCTACAGGAAAGCCGGATAGAAGTTGAGATTTTAACAGGAGCTGGTGCAGATGATAGCATTTTTATAGCCTGAATCCCCCTCATTACAAATAAATTTCCCTTCAGTTTTAAACATGCGCAGTGCCCAGTCAGGTTATGTTACGCGATGATCATCAACAAAGCGCAGAGCTAGACTCTGCCTGTTGCGGGCATGGATCTCAGTGTCAGTTGTTTTTCGCACGACAACTCTATGTGGCTCTTTCCTGTGTCAGCGATTCCAGCAATCCTTATGCATATATTCATGGTGGTTCTACAGTTAATTAACTTTGTTTCCGAGAAGCTTTGTTGTCGTAAATGAAAACTTCTTAAAATTGTTTTTATAATGTCTTTATTTTGATCATGGTCCAAGGCAGGAAGGTTATTCATAAAATAAAACAGCATCGGTTTGTGTTTCAGTGATCTACGCGTACGAAGTTGCGGGCACAGCTCGTTCCGCATGTTATTCTCACTAATCCACTCGAGGCTATGCTATGGTATTCAATTTTGGGGCTGTACAACAGACTTTAATTTAGCTCGCCTTCTCCGCATACAAAAATGGTTCCTTAGGATACTACAAACTTAGCGTCAATAAACTTCGGACACCAAGTAATTTGGCTAAAAACACAAAAGTGCATACAGAGGATTGCAGGCTAATGAAAATAGATTTACTGAGTATATGTAACAATATCAACATCGATTTAGAACCGATTTAATGGTGTGAAATAATTTATTCAAATTTATGTAAAATTGCGTTGTCAACAGGTTTCAAAGAACTTCGTACACAAGGGGTCGCCAGCATATAGAACTTTCCTGAAGGCTGTAGAAACGCCCAGAATGCTTTGCATCAGGCTTTAAAAGCACCGTCCATGCGACAGAGCACAGTATTCGTGTTGTTTTGAACCATGGTACGTGGTAAGCCAGTAGAAACGTGTATACGGCAAAAAATTATACAGCAGTTCCAGAATAACAAATCCCAGCGAGCTATTGCCCATGAATTATCAGTTCCACTCTATACTGTTAATGGGATCATCAAGCGTTTCAGAGAAATCGGGAAAACAGAACCTGGGACTGCACCAGGCGAGCAGCGATTATTGAATGTTAGGGACCTACGAGTATTTCGACGTTACATTGTGAAAAACAGGCATGCTCCCGTAAGTGAAATGACTGTTTGGGCTCGAGAATATTTTCATATACCCTTATCCGAAAGCACAGTCCGCCGTTACATCAGAAGCTGCAACTATTACTTATATGCTACAAAGAGGAAGCCATTTATGAGCACTGTAGCTAAGCGTCGCCGGGTAGCATGGGCCAGAACCCATCTAAAGTGGACCCTTGCTCAGTGGAATAGTGTTCTGTGGTCCGACGAGTCCACCTTTGCAGTGATATATGGCAACAACGGGTCGCAAGGTGCTAAGGACCAAGCACGAAAGTAATCATCCCGACTGTTACCAGAGGAAGGTTCAGAAGCCTGCATCGCTGATGGTGTGGGGCTGCATGAGTGCAGCCGGGACAGGATCGCTTCACTTTTGCGAGGGTACTATTGCCTATATAAACATTCTTCAACTCTGCTGCCTATATAAACATTCTTCAACAGCATTTGCGTCCATCGCGCCAAAAGTTGTTCAATAGAAGACCAAGCATCTTTCAGCAGGACAACGCGAAGCCTCATGCTGCTCGGAACACCAAGACTTGGCTACAACAGCAGCGTTTCAGGGTGCTTGACTGGCCTGCCTGCAGCCCAGATCTATCACCCATTGAAAATGTATAGCGCATTTTAAAGCGAAAAGTCAGACAGCGGAAGCCTCGAACACTGCAGCAGTTGCGGGCATGTATTTCCGAAGAGTGGGACAAAATTCCAGTAGAAACAACGCAGAAGTTAGTGTCCAGCATGCCTCAACGACTTCGGAGCGTCATTCGTCGGAAAGGTGACGCCACTCAGTGGTAATGTGCAATAAACGGTACGGTGTACGAAGTTCATTGCAACGTGTTGAAAACAGAGCATTACAAAAAGTCGCTTATTTAATTTTCTCGTTTTTTTTAGGTTAAAATGCTATATGACAGTTGTACTAAAGCTCTGTGCACTCAATAAAGTAATTTTCATTTGTTTACAATTAGTTTCGTTGTACTTATCCAAAATTCTGTAGGTGTCCGAAGTTCATTGACGCTAGGGTTGTACTTAGACTTAATAAACCTACCCCTGTTTCCCATCTCCATAACTCTTATCATATAGCAACGATATATCAATTATATTTCATCCAATTAGCTGTTTTTGTTTACAAAATTCTCAATGGCAATCTAACTCTTACCACCCCACTTATCTTGGTCCCTCTACACCAAATACATACCTACCCAACCCGTAATCCCATTTCTTTCAGAACTGCCCTCGTAAAAAACAACTACCAGCGCCGCTGTATCTCGTACATCGGAGTTAGATGGTGGGCTGTTCTTCCCAAAACCCTCCGCTCTCATTTACCTCTTACTACTTTTAAGAAAGAACTAAAAAAAATATATCTTCTCCAACATAACAAATCTTTGTCTTTTTTAATTCTATTCACTCTCTCTCTAGCTTTACTGTCTTAACGAAATTCCGTCTTTATCTGTTTAAAAAACTGTATCCTTTCATGAATTCACTGTACCCTTTTCTATTCAATCCCACTCGGGGACCTAACATGTCGGCCTCCAGCGATACAGGCCCCGATAGAGAATATTTTTTCTGTATCCTTATAAATAAATAAATAAATAAATAAATAAAATAGCAAATTTTTGCCCATTGATTCTTTCTAGATTACCCAAGACTTCTCTTCTATCGCTAGTCCTAAATGTATCGATTCATACCATATACAATTTTCCAAATCATGGAGAAAATCGTTAAAACGATGTTAAAAATAAAATTCTAAATTTTAAAGTCGGAAAGTTAGTAAATGCAAAAAGGCAAAGAATTAAAACCTGAAATAGAAATCCTAAAAGAACTGAATAGTTACGCAAGGAAAAGCAAGGAAACAAAAAGAAGATCTTCTTATCAAAAGAAAAATAATGTTTTTAAAATTGTAAATTAAAGACGTATAATCATTCCTTCTTGAAAAGATAATAAGTTGAGCAAGTGGATTTAGAATTGCCGCCTTTTGGTAATTTTTCCAGGTCAACCGCAATACACAATTTCTTTAGGAAGAAAGAGAAGTTTCATTTTTCAGTTTGAAGAAGAGTTTTAAGGGTTGATGCAGCTGATATTAAAGGCCCTCTCTAAAATCCAATCTTTTTTCCCGAGGCAATTCCGCAGGACCCAAACGAAAAAATTATCCAAAAAAAAACCGGAGAGATGAAACGCCAAGAGTAAACCACAAACGAGATCTTAAAAAAAAGAGAAAAAAATAGAGTTGGATGAATCTGGGAGAAAGCTTTTCGAGAGATTAAACAAGGTTGAATATGTTGGATGATAAATGCAACACACAAGAAAACAAGAATTGAATTGTAAATAAATAAAATCAAATTCGTTCTTAGAATTTAATCAAAGTGAAGATGCCATACAGTCATTCAGAAAATTAAATCAATCGATTTCAACCAAAATTGAAAGTTACAATTTTCTGATCAAAATCAGGTCCAAATAATTGTAATGGATATATTTTAGATAGACGGAAATGGAAATGATATAAAAATGGAAACTGTGCATGATAAAGGGTGTCCCAAAATGAACTGACATTTTAATTTTTTAATAAAACACATTTTTCATTGGAAAATTTATAATATTTTTGCTTTATTAGAAAGTAATAACATGGAGAATATGTGTGGTACAAAACATCTGACAAATAACCACTCCGGCCTTGGCAGCACAAATTCACTCTTTTGAGGAAATTTTCCATAACATTTCCATGACATAATTGCTGGGAAATTTCGGCAATGTTGTGTCGAATTTCATCTTTGAGGTCCTCAATAATTTGTGTTTTATCCTTAACGATAACCCCAGAGAAAGAAGTCTAATGGTGTCAAGCCACATGATCTTGGCGCGGCCAATTCACATCATCTCGCTGCGAACAGTTTTCGTAAAGATTTCACAATTTTTGAAGTAAATTTTTATAGTCTCTATGCGTTCTTCGATTGTGTAGTTTTGCATAAGTACATGTAGGTGCAAATTTGTTCGAATGTTGCAGTCAAAATGATTTCTCAGCTACGCAGTGCTAAGTAAAATACACTACCCTATCAAAAGTCATGGGATACCATCACTTTAATAGAAACACTCAAAAATATACATATTATAGTATCTGTTGGTCCACTTTTTGCTCCTATCACAACTTCTACTCTCTGGGGCATACTGTCCACAAGTTTTTGATACGTTTAGACAGTGAACGGATATTTATAAGAAGAAAGGACGAGACACAAAAACCCTGGAATACAATAGATAATAGTTAATAAATAAAAATGAAAAATAAAATAAGGATAATTCTCATAACCTTCTCTACTATTCTATTTGCTTTTAGAGAATTATCCTTTTTTGCTTTGATAAAGGATAGGCTCTATCCGAAACGTCAGCTTTTTATTTGATTTTATAGTTTTATTTTGATTTTACTTATTTTTACTATTTTTTTGTTATTTGTTAATTATTATTTTATTTTTCATTTTTATTTATTAACTATTATCTATACGTTTAGATAGGTAATTTTCGCCATTCTGCTATAAATGTCTTGGACAGTTCGGTCACGGATTTCGGGCGTTCCGCGCAAGCGCGCAATCAACGTTCCAACACGTCCCACAGATGTTCGATGGGTTCAGATCGGGACTCTGGACAGGCCAGTCAAGTTCTCGAACCCCTTTTTATCAAACCATGTGCCTACAGCCCTTGCTTTATGGCAAGGTGTTATCGTGCTGAAACAGAAAAGGGCTGCCAAAGTGCTGCCAGAGAGATGGGAGTGTTGCATTGTCCAGAATGTCTGCCATGTCTGTCGATGGATGGCCATCATCAGTCCAGCCCTGGATTAGAGGGCATCCTGTATTCGTTCTATAATGCGACTTGGAAACTTCTTGGGCCTTTCCTGGTGCAAGTTTTCAATTCGATCCTCAAGAACACTTCCTCCATCACGTCGGACTTTACCGCGGGGAGAATCATCTTACTCCCCAAGGTACCGAATCCTGAACTTGTCACCCAGTGGAGGCCTATTACTCTACTTAACACAGACTATAAGGTCTTCACTGGTGTGCTCCAATTCGGCTCAAATGCTTCGCCGACGAGTTCTTCGATCCGGGACAATCCTGCTCCATTCCATCTCGCAGGATGTCCGACAACATCATTACCATCAAGTGTGTTATGGAGGAAGCGTATGTGCGCCGTCAGACTCTTGCCGTGCTAAGTCTTGACCAGGAAAAGGCCTTCGACAAGGTGAATCACGTGTTTCTTTTCCGAGTGTTTCACCATCTTCATCTTCGGAAATTTGCTACGATTATCTCAGCACTGTATGCTTCTGCCACACCTTGCGTGGCGATTAAAGGCTCCAATTCGCCTTTCTTCGAAATGTCCAAAGGCGTCAGGCAGGGGTGTCCCATCTCTCCCCTCTTATATGTATTCTATTTGGAGCCATTATTACAATTCCTTAATCGCCACTCAGATGTCCGGGGGTATGATTTGCCAGCTGCTGCCATCAACATCCATACGCTGGCATACGCTGATGATGTAGTGTTTTTTGCATCTGATGCGTATTTCCTGAGCATCTATAAAGAATCTTTTGATCTCTTTAGCACTTCGACGGGAAGTTCTATCAATCTCGTCAAGTCTAAAGGCATCGCTATTGGGAAGTGGACAGTGGACTATCTTCAATCCTTCCCAGTAATGTGGTGTGAGCAAATTACAGTGCTGGGATACGTCTTCTCCTTTTTACACCGACATGGACTCTCGTCACTGGCAGCAAGTTATTGATAAGTGTTTGTTTCGCCTTGGCAAGAACTTTCATTTTACCATCTCGATGTTTGTCAAGGTGAGATTCATCAAGACGCACATTTTGCCTCTATTAACGTCCAAATGCCTATTCGCCTTACCATCTTCTCAACTCTTAAAGAAAGTGCATGGTGCAGTTGTGGATTGTATTTGGGGATATGCAGCAGTCTATCACCCTGTTCGTGCGGAACTGCTGTTTATCCCCTTTGATGGAGGAGGCCTGGGTCTGCCTAACATCCGGCGCTACCTTGTTGCGGCTAGAATGGCTGCTCTGATCCGGGTCTTCCTCCTTCCCCCTTCCATCTGGGCCAATTTTCTGTTCCTACACCTGCGCTTCTTCTTCAAGGTGAATGGGCTACCAGTTCCTACTTCGCTGCCAGTGACTATCAACCTACGGTCTCCTGGGTACTACAACCGTATCCAGCGAGACCTGGCGACCTTTGTTCTCGACCTACATCAGGTAGACCCACAAGACTGGGGGAGCCTTCGTCTATCTTGGTTTTTCCATCAGGCCGACCGGGGTGCGTCTTCTGACATCGTGCGCTGGCACCCCCAGTATCCACGGTCAGCCATCTTGAAGGCCATCAAGTCCTTCGCCTTCGAGAGGACTGTGTTTAATTTCTAGTGGCGTCTGCTGCACCATGGATTCTATACTCTCCAGCGTTTACATCAGTGGGGAGTAGCCGGTTTTGCTAGTTGCCTGTTTTTTGGGTCTCCTGAATCCAATCGACCATGTTTTCTTCGAGTGCCCGTTCGCACGCTCCATCTGGGATCGCCTTTCATCACACTTTGGTGTGGCTGTCTTCTCCATCCAGTCAGTGCGATTTCTGATGGACTGCTCCACCGGTGCTGCTTATAAGCTCGACCTAGCCGTTTCCATCGCCTTCATGAACAGAGAGCTTTGGCTGGCCCGTCAGCAGCGATCTGCTGGTGTCTATTCGCCAGCCTCAGCCATCTGAAGGAGGGGCGCCTTCCATCTTAGGTCTTTCCTCCAGCTCGAGTGGTTACGGCTTGGCCCAGTTACGTTTCGGAGACGTTACTCGTCATCTCAGCGTCTCTGTAAGGTCATTGGAGAGGATACGAACAACATCTCGTACCTCTTCACCTTTCCCCTCAACATCGATGACCCACCGGTGGGCGGATGGGCCTCTTTTTGAGGCATTTATATAGGTGGTGCAAGCCCTTGAGGGCTGCCCGTAGTCCTACCGCATGTGCGCCTGGGCACCCTGCCTGTTTTACGATCTAAGGGTGCCCCTCTGGAGCCATATCATCGGCTCCATTTCCAACAGCGTATGAGGCTCCTCCATCTGCTTTAGCCACTGCAGCGTTCAACCTTCAATCCAATGTTCGTCTAAGTATTTCTACAAAGATAACTCTTTGACTTCATTTTCATCTAAGTTTTCCGAATATATAAGCCTTTTTTCATTCTCATCTTCTTCGTCCACTTCTGTTGAGATCATTGATATCTAATACTACTGGATGGCTCACTCAAGGCGAGTTTGTATGAAAAATATTCTGCCTGAAATTGTCCATTGTTATCTGACACAACAAACAGTTTGCCATTGTTATCTGACACAATTAACCGATGACCTTTGAGGATGCGATTGCAATGATATTCAGTGAAATTCTAAAAAAAAATGCATAATTTTCTCCACGTAGCACATTTGATCTTATTTTTCAATTAAAATTATATAAAGAAAAATTTCCAAAGTTCGTAAAAGTAGCATAAATAGCCTATCGTTGGTATTCGACAGGCATGACACACAACTATTCGATAATCTTAGAGGACTTGGTATTTTTTGCCAGAAACATTCGCTATTAGGTCATCCATCCAGTAGTATTAGATATCAATGGTTGAGATGGACATTACCCTTTATAAACTGTGATTCAGATTGGCTTGGCTTCCCCAGGCAATCTCTTCTCCGGAAGTAGTCATCATCAACCATTCACCATGTAACGTTAAATTATTGCTATCTGTAGTGCGCTAATCAAGCCCCATTGGGACTTAAAATTGAAACTTTAATTTGGGCAATTAACCTTTCTAAATTTTAAAAATTCCTTTATGTAATTTTTTCTCTTATCTTCACTCACGAACCGTAATGTAATTTTAAATTATCTTTCAACAATTTTTTGAAGGGGAGTTTTATTTTATTTAATTTTGGTCCCATTTTGCATCTAGACAAATGGCTGAGTAGAGTAGTCAATTTTTTTTTTCTTGTTACTTTCAAATTTTACTTTCCCTTTTTCCAATGTCTTTAAGAGTAAGGGATTTTTTATTCCTGCTTTTGTTTTTGTCAAATTGACAACTGTAGGTGAATCACATAACTTATTGTTCAGAGGGGGAAGCAAAATAAATAGAATTTAATGGGTGGTACTTTAAAAGAAAGAACCCCAAAACTTAAGAGTAAACGTGGCTCGTTAAAAGACTTTTATTTTGGTTTAAATATTGCGATATTTATTTATAAAATACAAAAACTTATGTACAAAAGAATGTTCTATATAATATGATTTAATTGAGGAATAGGCATTGCGATATCAATTACAAAAGAAAATATTTCTCGGAATAAAATAAAGAAATACTTAAATATACGTTAAATACAGCAAAACACTGTAACGAGAAATATTAATCGCTACATTGAGCGAATTGAGATTAAATATAAAAAGAATTGAGACAGACCAATTCCTTATATAGAATAAGGAAAATAAATTTCAAATTCCCATTTAATGTCTAAAGAAAGACTGCGAAATCATAATTAATTATTAATGGGGAATAAGATTGAAAATGTGCAGCATGGCGTCCCTTATGCGCGTTATTGTTGAAATAGCATTAAAAGAAATTTCATTATTACCTTATGGGTAAACCCGCAAAACAATGCTGCTCGGTAAAGAATCATGGCTGCCGCGAGAAAGTGAGAAATTCAATAAGAAACTAAACATCGAACGGCAGGGTAGGAGTAATTTGCAGAACATACTTACTTACTTACTTTTCAAACCCTCTTATCCGTTAGGGTCGCGGGGGCAGCAGCCCTATGGAGGATCTCCAGCGATCGCGATCTTCCGCCATCAGGCGCATGTCCTCCCTGGTAATATCCAACCCAGATTCTCGAACCCAGATTCTCCATGTAGTCTAGCCACCTGGTTCTAGGCCGACCCCTTGGTCTTTTACCCGCCGGCTTGGAAAATAACAACTGCCTAGGAAGACTAGTTTGCGGCATCCGTATCACGTGGCCATACCAGCGCAACTGAGATCTCTCAATGCGGAAAAGTAGCTGTTCAACACCTAAAGACTCCCTTATTGTGCTGCTGTGCACTCTATCTAATATGGTAACACCTGCCACACCTCTCAGAAATCTCATTTCGGCCGCTTGTACCCGCGATCGCACTCTTTCGGTCATTACCCAAGCCTCATGACCATAGGTGAGAATGGGGACAAAGATAGATTTGAAGACGGAGAGCTTGGCTTTGTTACCCAGCTCTCGTTTCGTTACCACGGATCGCCACAGTTCACGTCTGACACAGCTTGCTGCACCGATCCGAGCATCCAATTCTTTCTCCTGCCGTCCATCACTCGTGAATGCAATCCCGAGATATTTGAATTTCTCCACCTGTCTCAATGAGGCTCCCCTAACGTGGAGAGCGCACTGAGCAGGCTGTCTTGAAAGGAGCAGAACCTCGGTTTTAGCCACACTGATCTTTATCCCAGCTTCTTCACATTTGGCTGCAAACCGGTCTAGTGCATGCTGAAGGTTCGTGCGAGAAGACCCAAGGAGGACAAGGTCGTCAGCAAAGAGCAACCTCTCCACCAGCCAGTCGCCCACACAAACACGCTCATCGCCTCGGCTGCCCCTGTCTATCCAGTCCATAAAGAGAATGAACAAGAGGGGCGACAGTACGCACCCTTGGCGGAGTCCAACACCCACGGTGAACGGTCTTGACTTAATGCCATTTATCCGGACACACATCTCAGAGCTTTCGTACAGAGACATGATAGCAACCAGTAATTGAACAACTTCTACGAAGTTAAGCTACATCAGGCACGGCTCGTCACTTGATGGGCGACCATCCGTGATAGCCAATCTTCACCCCCCCCGGCTGCTGCGACCATCATATAGCAGTCGTGAATCCAGGTCCATCCAGGGACCCAACTCGTCGGCCTCTGGCCATACAGGCCCTGGATGGACGTATTGGATCTAATTAATTTAATAAATAAAAATAAATAAAAAAATTGCCCATCCACTCCATACTCTTGCAACACTTGCCAGAGCTTCTCCCGAGGAACTCTGTCATATGCTTTTTCGAGGTTCACAAAGCAAGCGTAGACCTCTTTTGCATACTCCCAGGATTTCTCAAAGATTTGCCTTAGAGCAAAGATGTGATCCGTCGTGCTTCGGCCAGGTCGGAAACCACACTGCTCCCCCGACAGTTTGGAGGCGACTATTTCCCGACTTCACTTCTCCAGACACTTAGCGTACACTTTCCCAGGAATGCTGAGCAAAGAGATGCCTCGATAGTTGTTGTCTCTCTGATCTCCCTTTTTGAAGATAGGGATCACAATTCCTGTCTGCCATTGCTTAAGGTCCTGTTCAGATATCCAAGCAATCTGACACACTCGAGTCAGCCACAGGATACCATCCTGATTTAAGGCCTTTAACATCTCGGATCGGATTTCATCATCACCTGCAGCTTTGCCAGTCTTCAGGGACTTAATTGCCCATCTGACTTCTGTTTCAGTGATACTACCGTGACTATTCTCCGCTCCAAGGTGCACCTCGTATGCCTCAGTTGTTGTTGTCTCCTGATTAAGAAGAGATGCAAAGTATTCCTTCCACCTATGCAATACGCTCTCCTCCGTTTTCAGAAGCCTCCCATCTGAACTCTTAATAGTTTGTGATGAAAGAGACTTCTTTCCACGGAGGCGCCGCACGGTCTGCCAGAACACCTTGTTTGCCGAACCATAGTCTGCCTCCAATTTCTCCCCGAACTTCTCCCAGGCCTTGGCTTTAGCTGTTGATACTGTCCTTGCTGCTGCTTTTCGCGCCTCAGTGTACCGTACTCGACTCGAAGTTGACTTATTTGCAAGCCATAGCAAATAGGCTTCCTTCTTTGCCTTGACAGCTTCTTGGACTTCACCGTTCCAACACGCAGTCCTTTTCTCTCCACCCTGCGCCACACTCCGCCCTGCGCCACACTTTTCTCTCCGACCACAGCACAATGCAGCCGAAGTAATCACAGCAGTTTTAAACAACTGCCACTCCTCTTCAACAGTACCACGATCACTGGGTAGTTCTTTGAAACTTGAAGGTATGTTATCTGCAAAGGTCTTCCTCACAGCTCTATCCTCCAATGCCTCCCATTTGATGCGCCAAGTTTGTCTGAACCTAATATTTCGCTTGGTTGGCATGGATTCAGAGAACCGCAAAGTGCAGACAACAAGGTGGTGATCAGTTGATAGTTCTGCCCCTCTTCTCATACGAGTATCCAACACTGATCGGAATAAGTCGGCTGAAACAATTACAAAATCAATCAGTGACTTCTGGTCCATTGCATCCCTGTACCAGGTATACTTATGGACATCCCTGTGCTGGAAGAAGGTGTTTGTGATGGAAAGTCCATTGTTGCAACAGACATCCAACAAGCATCTCCCATTCGCATTTAAATTGGGGTCACCATTCCTCCCAATCACGCCTTTCCACGTCTGGTCATCAGCCCCTACGTGTGCATTGAAGTCGCCCATCAGGATGACAGAATCTGCACTCCCTCTCCTGCTAAGAGCAGCATCAACTTCATCTAGAAAAAGTGGGTACTCTGTGACAGCATTCGGAGCATATGCAACGAATAGAGAGAGAGAGACCGTTTCCCTATCTGAAGCCTCAGGAGACACAGTCTTCCACCTAAGGGGGTCCAATCTGCAACATAATCTGCCAGCCGGGGAATTGTGAGTATCCCCACTCCCGCCTGGGCAGTCATGTTAGGGTCGACACCAGAGTAGAAAAGCTTCCACCCTCCTTCTAAGTCCACAGTTCCAGAGCCCGGACGTTTCGTAGAGGTAATACCTATGATATCCAGTCGATACCGTTTGGCTTCCTCCACTAACTCTGATTCCTTTCCTGTCATGGAGAATACGTTCCAAGTGCCAATTGACAGCACCCGATCCCGTTGTCGTTTTACCCGTTTCTCCTCCTGGGTAAAGGCATGCGCTGCCCCCGACCGTTTCCCCAAGCGCATAGCGAGTGCACTGGTGGGGCTTCTCGGAGGCATTGCTTCGAGATAACAGCCGGGAGACTGTCACGAACGAGAGCCTCTGCCTAACTCCCGAACGCGGGTGACTTTAACCTGCGCCGCACCCGATGCAGTATGAATTCTCTCATTCGTCGACATCATGAGATATATGTTTGTTTGGATACTCTTCGTCTCACTTCTCAACCATGACCTTTCTGATAAGGGTGACCCTAAAGTAGCCGTGCTACAACCAGCATAGCTCACAGAATCCCTGAAGCACCCAAACCCCTGACCCACGGTAAGGGGGCATCCACTCATGGGTGAACATTGGAATGAAAATGATAAATGGAAGTTGAACGCCATGCTGCAGGCTAGGAAGAACGTGGAGGACCAGAAGGAGGGACGACTGGTCAAGCCAGAAGCTGGAAGTGGTCTGTCTGAAATAAAAAACAGTAACCACGGAAAGAACATCAACAATAGTGGGACACATCCTCGTGATCACGAAAATTATTCGCGAGGGACAACTAGCTGCAGACAGTGATAAT
Organism: Rhysida immarginata; assembly: GCA_023313115.1. Taxonomy (NCBI): domain Eukaryota; kingdom Metazoa; phylum Arthropoda; class Chilopoda; order Scolopendromorpha; family Scolopendridae; genus Rhysida; species Rhysida immarginata. The sequence goes on along the minus strand of JAHWFO010000211.1, from coordinate 3,032,084 downwards.
CACGTGGAGATTTTTTAATTAACATTTATTAAAACAATATATACTCAACAATCACTGTCTGCAAAACAGTAAAAAAAACTTAAAGAATACAAAAAATAGAATAATTACAAATAAAATTATATCTATTTTTACAAATCTGAGTTTTCCCGAACAAAGCCCGTTGTAATTTTCTTGAACACAAAAAAAATGACGGTCATTTGTACAGATAGAAGTTTAGGTACTGACGTTACATATACAGATTCAAAAAAAATTGTCTAATTTACAATAAACAAAAAAACATTTATGCCTTTATTATTTCCTTTCATTTTTGTGTTTTGCTTTTTTTTAGCAGAAGAAGACAACAAGATAAGAGGAAAAAGGTTTTATCAAACCAAGCTTTTATAATGTTTTATTTAGTGGCAACAATACAGCTTAATTTTTCAACAATAAACAATAGATACATTTACCTCTCGCCATAACGAAATGTCCAATTGTTACAACAATCAATTCGTAGTAATGAGTTAGTACCATTAGAACACGAACCAATGGACCGATTTGAAAATTTTTTTCTTTATCATAAATTGTCATCGATTCTGCATAAGTGTGTCAAATTGCAGCTCCCTAGCTTGTCGGAAAGTTGGTTTAATATTGATTACAAGATTTGACCTAAACAAACTAACACAGCAAAGTTATAAAAAGCTTATAAAAAAAGTATATTTTGCATTTTGGTATACCATAATTAAAATGTATATTAAACGTACAATACGTTAATAAATGTAAAAAAAAAATATCATGTAGTAAAAAAAACATTGTGGTTACTGCCTTCACGTAAGGTAAGAACAAGCCCAAAAATTATCCTTTTCTGATTTTTAAAGGTAAAGTCATTTAACAAAATATTGCGTTTAGAACCCCTCTCATCCCGGAAGTAAATAACTTTGCAATTATGAAGTTTAAAGGAACAAAATAAACTTTGTGAAAACCCTCGTGTGGGCCAGCAAACCAATGAGTTAAGTAATTTAATATAAATAATTACTTATCCTGCTCAGATAAGGATAACAAATTCAGGAATCTGCGTAAAGCAGGGGTAGGTAAAGGTTTAGTTAGTGCGTCTGCCGGCATGTCGGGGGAAGAACAATAGGTAAGAATCACATTCTGAAGATTAATTTCTCGCGCGATGAAATTATGCAATCTCAAGATGTGTCTTGTCCTACTCTTCGATTCTAATGCTCCCAGACATGCTATGGCAGACGTTGAGTCAGTATAAATGATTGTGGGGAAAGAAACAAACTCCCCTTGTCCTAACTCGGTTATGAGGTCCCAAAGACATTTCAGTGATTTCACGCATTCGTTTATAGCGATTATTTCGGCTTCGCAGCTGCTCAGGGCGACTAAACGTTGCTTCTTAGATGACCAGGTTATGGTATTTTTCCTCATTTTGATCAAAATTCCAGAGTATCCTTTACTCTGTGGGGTGACACACCAGCTAGCGTTAGCGAATGCGCACAAAGGACCCGTAGATGGGGTAAAAACGAGTGATGTGTCGCAGGTGTGTTTAAGATAAGAAGCGACGCCCTTAAGAGCAGTCATATGCAAATGTGTAGGCAATTTAGCATATGCTGACAGCCTAGTAATTGCAAAAGCTATATCCGGCCGCGTGCAAGTCATTACATACATTAAGGAACCGAGCAGAGATTGGTAATTGGTAGAATCGACCGGTTGTGAATCCGCAGTATCATCAAGGTTCACATGAGGGCTTAGTGGCATGGTCTTTGGTTTGATGTCTTGAAGACCATAATCATGCAGGATTTGCTTGATATAATGTGCCTGTGACAGATGAATTGAACCGTTCACTTGTGACACATTCATACCTAGCAGATGCTTTACCACTCCTAACTCCACGAGGTCGATTTCTTGTTTCACTTTGTCCATGATGGAGGTTAGGATGGAGACATTTGTTGTTGCTGCCACGATGTCATCCACGTAGACTGTTAAGAGAATGGTGCACCCAGCATTGGTGTAGTAGAAAAAACAATCCTCTGCTCTGGATGGAGTGAATTTTAATCGGGCAAGAAGCTGACACAATTTTACGTACCAGCATCTTCCACTTTGTTTGAGGCCGTAAAGTGATTTACGCAATTTGCAGACGTGATTAACTGGCGTTTATAATCCCTTGGGTGGCGATAGATATATGGGGTGATCTATCGGTGCGTGAAGATATGCACATTTGACGTCATACTGGCGCAGTGACATCCCTGTATTTGCAGCTATGGCAAACAGTAAGCGGAGAGATTCCATTCTGATGACAGGTGAGTAAGTTAACTCATACTGGCTCCCGTAGACTTGTGACGAGCCGATAGCCACCAACCTTGCCTTGAATCTGGACACCGAACCATCAGGACTGTATTTGATGCGGTAGATCCATTTGCTCTTTAAAATTTTGACATTTGGTGGTGGCAGCTCTAAATCCCAGACATGATGAAGCATGAGTGAATTCAATTCATCTTGCATGGCCTCTTCCCATTGATGATGTTGGGGAGAAGCGAGTGCTTGTTCATAAGACTGGGGTGTGATTGGCGGAGTGATTAGCAAGTCGGAGTCAGTAAAGTCAGGATGACATAAGGCGGCACGTTGTTTTTTTGCCTTCTCTTTTAATCTTTGTGAACGTCGTAATACCGGTTGTGGGATTTCAACGGGTGGTTGGTTCACTAGTGATTTAGACGAACAAACTGGAGCATCTTCCATCGATGTAGTTTCTGATGGAGGTGTGACCACTAGCGTCTCCTCAGTATCAGATAGGATCTGCATTCTTGTCTCGTCTCATGTTAAAGTGGGTGAGATTGGCGGTACGCTCTGAATGATATGTGGTTCATCAGGCTGTGGTGCTTCAAAGACTGGGGGTTCCATGTGAATTGGAAATACCAGAGGAACAGATGATGGATCCGATTTTCTTGTGAACTCTGGAAATACCTTAGGAAAGAAACGAACGGTAAGTGCTCGTAAAAACTTGCTCTCATTGAGCGCATAAATAAGGTACCCAGGTAGTGAGATAAATTTTGGACGGACAAACCGTTTTTACATGTCCTCGGCCTCCTCAATTATGGCATGTTACGTCATTTGTTCGACGGGCATTTGGATGTGGACGCGGGGAAGAAACAGAGGTGGCACACGAGGCTACACCTATTGAGGAATTTGGTGTGGTGTGGTCCTTAAAAACTACATTTAGTTGACTCAGGAAAGTTTCAATTGACATTGATGGGTTTGATTGGACCGCGAGTCTCAATGGAGTATAAGTTGAGGGTAGACCTGCGACCATATGGTCAATCAAAATTTTATCATCCAGAACCAGGGACACGGCTCCAACCTGAGCACGGATTTGTAGCGCTCTTGCTACATAGGCATTCGGATCATCAGCGTCTAAGAAACGCAAGGCTGAGAAACGCCGCATTATTTCAGCCTGTGTCACTGAATCCGGCCTTCCATATCGACGCTTATTTGCTTCCCACAATGTATAGGGATTGTCATCTTGAAGCATGATGACAATATCATCACTCACCATACTCAAAAGGTAATGCCGTACTCTTGCCCAATCAAGGCGCATGGATGAGCTGGCTGATACTTCTGTAGGGAGAGAGATCTTTTCGTGGACGTATTTGGCTAGCCCTTTGGTTTCGAGAAAGGTTAAAACTCGATACGTCCATTGAATATAATTGACACTCGTTGGCCTAGGGAGGGAACGACCCTCTTCAAAAATGATTCCTCCATAATGTATTAAAATAAAAGAAAGAAACCACGAACCTCTGCTACCATATGTTCAGAGGGGGAAGCAAAATAAATAGAATTTAATGGGTACTTTAAAAAAAGAACCCCAAAACTTAAGAGTAAACGTGGCTCGTTAAATAACTTTTATTTTGGTTTAAAAATTGCGATATTTATTTATAAAATACAAAAATTCTGTACAAAAGAATGTTCTATATAATATGATTTAATTGAGGAATAGGCATTGCGATCTCAATTACCAAAGAAAATATTTCTCGGAATAAAATAAAGAAATACTTAAATGTACGTTAAATACAGCAAAACACTGTAACGAGAAATATTAATCGCTACATTGAGCGAATTGAGATTAAATATAAAAAGAATTGAGACAGACTAATTCCTTATATTGAATAAGGAAAAGAAATTTCAAATTCCCATTTAATGTCTAAAGAAAGACTGCGAAATCATAATTAATTATTAATGGGGAATAAGATTGAAAATGTGCAGCATGGCGTCCCTTATGCGCGTTATTGTTGGAATAGCATTAAAAGAAATTTCATTATTACCTTATGGGTAAACCCGCAAAACAATGCTGCTCGGTAAAGAATCATGGCTGCCGCGAGAAAGTGAGAAATTCAATAAGAAACTAAACATCGAACGGCAAGGTAGGAGTAATTTGCAGAGCATTGGAATGAAAATGATAAATGGAAGTTGAACGCCATGCTGCAGGCTAGGAAGGACGTGGAGGACCAAAAGGAAGGACGACTGGTCAAGCCAGAAGCTGGAAGTGTTCTGTCTGAAATAAAAAACAGTAACCACGGAAAGAACATCAACAATAGTGGGACACATCCTCGTGATCACGAAAATTATTCGCGAGGGACAACTAGCTGCAGACAGTGATAATCACGTGGAGATTTTTTAATTAACATTTATTAAAACAATATATACTCAACAATCACTGTCTGCAAAACAGTAAAAAAAACTTAAAGAATACAAAAAATAGAATAATTACAAATAAAATTATATCTATTTTTACAAATCTGAGTTTTCCCGAACACTTATTTACTGTTTTACCTTGCATTTTTATGCAACTATCTGAGTCCTAACCTTATTCAGGTTTTAATATACATTCTTTTCCCATTTTATTGTGGTGGCCACACAACTGCTCTCAGAATTTTAGATATGCATTACAATTGCATGTTGCTCAAAGTTACTTAGCAATTTTGATATTGCTATATTAAAGTAAAATGTTTTTAAACAATTTTTTTTCTTGATTCACACACAATTGTGCCTTCTTCTTGCAACTTACTTTCATTAATCTTATGGGGATAAATATTTATAAATATGTTTCTGACGAAGGTTTTTCCTTCAAGATATTGATGAATAAAAAATTTAATTCTTTTACCATGGCTGTTGTCCATGTTTTCTTGTCCGCAAACGCACTTTAACTGCATACAACTTTTATTTAGCTTAATTTTATCATAAATAGTTTTTCTTAGCTTTTATGTACTGTTAGGAAAAAAATAATACAACGCAATGTAATCTAAATGATGTTTAGGTTTTAAAATCCACTATACTCTCTTTGGTGATATCTCTTTTTTAATTTTAATCTCACTCATGTTGTGAGAATAGCTGTTTTATTTAGTCAGATTTATAATTCTTGTACTTAAATCAAAAGATTTAGCTGATTTTAGTAGTTTCTTTCTGATACTTTAAAAATATCAAATTTAAGCAAAAGGTTTAAAAAGTTAACGTTAAAAATAAATAAAGATCATTTAATTTCAAACGTTACAAGCTCTTAAACTTCCCCTTAGCCCATCCGACAGAAATGACGAATTCCATAACATACACTACCTTGCTTCCACCAAAAGTTTTCCCCCTTCTACTATTTCCAATCTTATATGTTCAAGAAGACGTGTACTATTCCACTCTACACTAACTAAGACCGACACGCATAAGTGGGTATCCTTAATTTTCCTTGATCCGTGCTTCTATCGCTTGTCCAAGTTCCTATCCTCATTCAATCTCCACGTCCCTTCAAAACTCCCACATCATGCCGCAAATCCTTAAACCCTCCGTCCCTTCCCAATTCCAACAACAACATTTTTACCTAAGCGGGAGTGTACCTTATAGACTGAAAACAATGGGACTGTTTCTATATCAGATTAACTTCCCGAAACTTCTCCACAAGATATAAAGAACACGAGTCATCTTTCAATAAGAAGGACAAGAAATCGCAATACGCCGCCTACATCATAGAAAAAGAACACCCCCAGGACAACGAAATGATTCTATGTCAGTCATCCATATTTCCAAAGACCCCCAGCAAGACATCTACACTTGAAGCAATAGAAATTTTCAAAGCTAAACGCCAGAAGCCTAACCTCCTAATCATTTCACACCCCACGGTCGACATGTATGCTTTTCTTTCATCAGTTGCCGATTTATTATACAGGGTGATTTACATCGAATGTAAAATACTTAAAGGGGGTATTATAGAGGTTAAGATAAACACAAAACGTCCTATGAACATGGGTTCAAATATGAACGATAACTGAGATATGAACAGAAATAAAAATGCCGCCACCAAGCTCAACAAGTTAATAACTCAGATTCTGTAAAGCCTAGATTAATGAAATTTGGAGGAATAACAGAGTACATAAGACTGTGTATACCTTTAAAATTTGATCTAATTCTAACAAGAAATTTCCAAGTTACTCATTCAACATCATAATACGTGTTCACTTGTGAGTACTAACTAGCACTTGTCACAATTTTGACTGTGTAACTCGGAAACTTCTCGTTGGAATTCAATCAAATTTTAACGGTATACACAGTCTTATGTACCTTGTTATTCCCCCAAATTGCATTAATCTAGGCTTTACAGAACCTGAGTTATTAACTTGTTGATCTTGGTGGCGGCATTTTTATTTCTGTTCATATCTCAGTTATCGTTCATATTTGAACCCATGTTCATAGGACGTTTGTGTTTATCTTAACCTCTATAATACCCCCTTTAAGTATTTTACATTCGATGTAAATCACCCTGTAGTTCCAATGTAGCTATTCTTTTTCTTTGTAAATGCACTATCGCCTTTTACTTTTACAGTCAACTGTAGCTTTGGATAAATGCTTGGTTTTGTTTAGTTGGTATTAACGTCCCTTGCAACTAATATCGTCATATCTGGACGGCGTTATAAGGGGCCGCAAATTTTGCCTCGCAAGGGTTCTTTAACATGCAGCCGGCAAACGACTACACGCTACCAACGACTTTACTTCCTTTCCGAAGGAGGTGCGTGATCTCAGGATTTCCCCCTTAAAAATCCTCGTCGTCCTCGGCCGGAATCGAACGCGCCTACTCGGGCATCAGAGGCGATCACGCAACCACTGAGCCACCCGGGCCAATGTATAAATGTATACCTTGTGTTTCATTTTAAGATTGGTATCAATCCCTTACAATTTGTAATACACATATTTACTTTTTATTCTGCATCTTTACATTTTCCACCTTTAATTTTGCATTATTATTAATTTTGCACACTTTCTTAAATTTTATAATTCCGTTTATTATAATTCTTTTGCTTGCTTTCCTTCACTGTGACTTTAAGTTTGCATTAATTATCCTTTTGTATAATTTTATTTACAATTCCTTTGTATAATTTCATTCACAATCATTTTGTATAAGTTTTTTTAATCTACGTTACTCATGTTAATACTCAGTTCCTTGTAGTTCCTTGTATACTATTTTTTATATTAGTCACCTTATACTACCAATCAGATGCGCCCACGCATCAACAACATGTTTCTGTATTTATAACCAGTCATGTATTAGATATTTTTAGATGGACTTAGATATGTTATGTAATCATTGTTATTGATAAAGGGGCTAGCAATCCATTTATAAGTACCCTTGATAACGCTTGGAATGAACGGCAAAACCGGTCAGGAAATCTAGTGTTTTCTTCCGTTATGCACTGTAAGGCCTCAATAAACTTCATGCTATTGTAACGTTTATTAGAGAACGTTACTTGGTTTTATATTAACACTAGCAAACCCGCGCCCGGCGTTGCCTGGGCTTTTTAAATCATGAAATAAAAATACAGTATAGGTAAATTTTAAAAAACATTTATTTAATGTCAAAAAATTAATGGAAGTTTTTGGACTACACCTAAGTCTTGAGTACTTCCTTATAAACGACATTTAATGTTGTTGCATCTTTACTGCAAATGTATAAATTTCTAGGGTCGCTAACTCTAGAACAGGCAACATACAGTTGGCCATGTTAGAAACAATCTTCTTGCAAATTTACTCCAGCTACTTTCAATGTTTGGCCTTGAGATTTGTTAATTGTTATGGCAAAGCAAAGTTTAACTGGAAATTGAATGCGTTTGAATTAAAAACGTAAGTCTGTAGGTATTAAAGGGACTCTTGGAATTAAAACTGTTTCACCAAGACCACTTCCAGTAATAATTGAACCTTCTATCACATTATCTTTTAGTGATTTCACAATTAACCTTGTTCCATTACAAAGTGTTGGAGGATTTAAATTTCTAAGTAACATTATAGGAACACCAATTTTAAGTTGTAATAAACGAAGTGGAAAACCAGAAGGTTGTAATGAGTTTAAAAATTCCACAGGGTAATGTACTGCATTTTCAATATGTAAAACTGTGTTGATGGAACAATACTGTTTTACATTTCCTTCAACTTTGTTCATTATTTTTAAGTTTATTAGGTTAGCAGAATCGTTACGTGGTGTTAATATAGTCCTCTCTTGGAACCATCCTAAAGACTTGGACTGAATATTAGAAATATCGGGGTAAATTTTTTCAATCAAAGAATCTAGTGATTCGACATAATTGCACAATGAAGAATCAATTTTTATCCTACCATTTACTTCTGGTTCACTGCCACAACCAATTTTCAACAATTTTGTAGAAAATGCATCTGCCTGTCGATCATTATTTAAAAGGACCCTCATGTTTTTAGTGAGTGAAAGGTGAATAACATGCTCCCAAATAAAAGACTTTTTTAAGCAAGCATTTACTTCGTCAGCAACTGTACCTTTTGTTATAACTGGTAGAGTTTGACGAAAGTCACCTGTGAATAAAAATGTCAAGCCACCCATTAATTTGATTGGAGTTTTTAAGATCTTTCAGAGTGCGATGCAAAGCTTCAACACAACCTTATTTGCCATTGTAGCTTCATCCCAAACTATCAAGGAAGATTGACGAAGTAATTTTGCAGTAGCACTTTTTTTTTTTATTTGGCAAAAAGGAGTGTCCCCTGGTATAATTGTGAGGGGAAGTTTAAAAGTGGAGTGTGCAATTCGTCCCCCCAGTAACAATGTTGCTGCTATTCCTGAAGATGCAACGGCAATAGCTATCTTATTGAAACTTCTAATTTTGCATAGTATTAAGTTTGTTAAAAAAGTTTTTCCTGTGCCTCCAGGAGCATCTAAAAAGAATAGCTTTCCTTCACCATTTTGTACACTTGTAATAACCTTATCGTATGCGAAACGTTCGGTTTCGCTTCGCATGGTTTCTGTTTACACAGCTTTTAGAGGAGAAAAAAGCATGGCAGCCTATCGCAAAAATAGTACGTATTTTATTGAGTTCTTTTGAATTTTTTTTGTGTTATATATATATATATTTTATTGAATTAGTTTATTGAAATATTAAGTTGTGGAGTTACAGTATAGGTAAATTTTAAAAAACCTTTATTTAATGTCAAAAAATTAATGGAAGTTTTTGGACTACACCTAAGTCTTGAGTACTTCCTTATAAACGACATTTAATGTTGTTGCATCTTTACTGCAAATGTATAAATTTCTAGGATCGCTAACTCTAGAACAGGCAACATACAGTTGGCCATGTGAGAAACAATGTTCTTGCAAATTTACTCAGCTATTAAGATGAAGTAGAATTAGCTTATGTTTGTTTGTTTGCTCAAGAGATGGCGCTAAGCGTTTCGATCGCCGATCACCATATGATGAGCAGCCATGTTGACGCATTTTGAGAGCAATTAACGTAAATAATTTAATATAAAACCAATTTTTATGAATTAATACCTAGCCTACAAAGTTTCTACATAAATCCCCTAACAAACAAAACTTGTTTCATAAAAATCGATGCAGTAGTTCTTAAGGTTATCGAGCACATACACCGGGGAAGTGACTTAGATTTATACTATGTATAGAAGATAGATAGATAGATAGAAGATAGATAGATAGATAGATAGATTATCATCAAATGTGATGTTTAAGCTTTAAAGTTGTTTTAATGACTCATAAACGTCAACTTATTTAAAATAATAACTTAAATTTAAATCTTTAAAGTATTCATAAAAGGACTCTAAGAAAAATTTTAATCTTTCAAAATCATTACATTTATCAAGTTAAACTATTGTTAGTTAACATTAGTGAGATTAAGCTAATAGAAAAAGATTGCATAGTGGGTTTATAATCTAAACATCGTTTAGACTAGACATTGCGTTGTGTTTTTTTTTATAGGAAATGACTTATAAAATTGGAAGATTTACATTAAATAAGGTTGTGCGCAGTTAAAGTGTGTTTTGCAGATGAGAAAACAAAAGCAACAGGCATGGTGAAAGAATTGAATTTATATTTTAATATTATTAAAGAAGAAAGCTTCATAAAGATCTGACTTTACACATTAATCCCCAAAATTAAAGAATAAAAATACAATATAAAAGAAAGCCTGCAATTGTATGTGAATCAAGAATTTTATCATAAAATAGCAACATGAGAAATTGCTCAATAAACTTAAGGAGGACATGCAATAATAATGCATAAAAAAATTAGCTTTAAAGCACTTGTGTGGCCTTCACAAATGGAAAAGAAAAATGCAATTTTAACTTAATCAAGCTAAAAGAATTGAATATTTGCATGAGATACAAAGCCTCAGCTACAATGAGAATACTTGATTCACCCACAGTTGTAAGAAAATTATTTTATGACAGGGAATACTAAGAAGAAATCCATTATATAAATAATATTTCTCACCATTTTCCATAAAGAAAATGTAAGCTAAAAAATTACAAAAAAAAAAATAAAATATTTATTTGACTACTCCACTTTCAGCAATTAGTGAGATGCTAAGGGACCAAAATTAAAGAAAACTTAAAACCCCCCTTAAAAATGGGTAAAAGAAAATTTAGAATTACATTAGGGCCCAAGAGTGAAGATAAGAAAAAAGAAATTACATAAAATTAACTTTTGTTAAAAATTTAGAAAGGTTGAAAGTCCTAATTAACAAATTTAATTTTAAGTCCCGATAAGCATGACTAGCACATTACAGAAAAGAAACTTTACATTACATACTGTACAGAAGATGAGGATGACTTCCGGAGAAGAGATTGACTGGGAAATCCAGACAAATCTGTGTCACAGTTTATAGAAGTAAATATCCATCTCGACAGAAGAGGACGAAAATGAGAGTGAAAATGGGCTTACATGTCCGGATACTTAAAAATTGATGCAATCAAAGCATTATCTTTGTAGAATAATTCAGGAATTACAGTGAGGGTTGAAGACTGTAATGGCTATGGGAGATGAAGGAGCCTCATGTCGCTGTTGGAACTGGAGCCGGTGATATGGCTCCAGAGGGGCACCCTTTGATCGTAAAACAAACAGGGTGCCTGGGCGCACATGCGATAGGAATACGGGCAGCCCTCAATGGCTGCACCTATGTAAACGCCTCAAGCAGAGGCCCGTCCGCCCACCGGTGGGTCATCGATGTCGAGGAGAAAGGTGAAGAGGTACGAGATATTGTCCGTATCCCCTCCAATGACTTTACAGAGATGCTGAGATGATGAATAGCGTCTCCGGAACGTAGCTGGGCCAAGCCGATGCCATTCCAGATGAAGGAAGGACCTGAGATGGATGGTGCCCATCCTCCAGATGGCTGAGGCTGGCTGATGAACACCAGATCGCTTCTGATGGGCCAACAAAAGCTCTCTGTTGAAAAAGGCGATGGAAGTGGCTAGGTCCAGCTTGTACGCAGCACCGGTGGAGTAGTCCATCAGAAATCGCACTGACTGGATGGAGAAGACGGTAAGACAAAAAGTGTGATGAAAGGCGATCCCAGATGGACCGTGCGAACGGGCACTCGAAGAAAACATGGTGAATGGATTCAGGAGATACACAAAACAGGCAACCAGCAGGACCGACTACTCCCCACTGATGTAACCGCTGGAGAGTATAGAATCCACGGTGCAGCAGGCGCCATTGGAAATTAAATACAGTCCTCTCGAAGGCGAAGGACTTGATGGCCTTCAGGATGACTGACCATGGATACTGGGGGTGGCAGCGCGCGATGTCAGAAGACGCACCCCGGTCGGCCTGCTGGAAAAACCAAGATAGAAGAAGGCTCTGCCAGTTTTGTGGGTCTACCTGACGTAGGTCGAGAACAAAGGTCGCCAGGTCTCGCTGGATGCGGTCTACCCAGGAGATCGTAGGTTGATAGTCACTGGCAGCGAAGTAGGAACTGGTAGCCCATTCACCTTAAAGATGAAATACAGGTGCAGGAACAGAAAATTGGCCCAGATGGGAGGGGGAAGGAGGAAGACCCGGTTCAAAGCAGCCATTCTGGCCGCAATGAGGTAGCGCCGGATGTTAGGCAGGCCCAGGCCTCCTCCATTAAAGCGGGTAAACATCAGTTCCCGCGAACGGGGTGATGGACTGCTGCATACCCCCAAATACAGTCCACAACGGCACCATGCACTTTCTTCAAGAGCTGAGGAGATGGTAAGGCGAATAGGCATTTAGAAGTCAGTAGAGGCAAAATGTGTGTCTTGATGAACCTCGCCTTGACAAACATCGAGGTGAAAAAACGAAAGTTCTTGCCAAGGCGAGATAAACACTTATCAATAACTTGCTGCCAGTGCCGAGAGTCCATATCGGGAAGAAAAGAGAAGACATATCCCAGCACTTTAATTTGCTCACACAACGTTATTGGGAAGGATCGAAGATAGCCCACTGTCCACTTCCCAATAGCGATGCCTTTAGACTTGACGAGATTGATGGAACTTCCCGTCGAAGTACTAAAGAGATAGAAGGATTCTTTATAGATGCCCAGGGAATATGCATCAGATGCAAATAACACTACGTCATCAGCATGTGCCAGCGTACGGATGTTGATGGAAGCAGCTAGCAAATCATACCCCCGGACATCTGGGTGGCGATTAAGAAATTGTAATAATGGCTCCAAATAGAATATATAGAGGGGAGAAATGGGACACCCCTGCCTGACGCCTTTGGACAGTTCGAAGAAAGGCGAATTGGAGCCATTAATCGCCACGCATGATGTGGCAGAAGCATACAGTGCTGATATAATCGTAGCATATTTCCGAAGATGAAGAGGGTGAAACACTCGGAAAAGAAACACGTGATTCACCTTGTCGAAGACCTTTTCCTGGTCAAGACTTAGCACGGCAAGAGTCTGACGGCGCACACACGCTTCCTCCATAACACAATTGATGGTAATGATGTTGTCGGACATCCTGCGAGATGGAATGGAGCAGGATTGTCCCGGATCGAAGAACTCGTCGGCGAAGCATTTTAGCCGTTGTTGGAGCACACCAGTGAAGAACTTATAGTCTGTGTTGAGTAGACTAATAGTCCTCTACTGGGTGACGAGTTCAGGATTCGGGAGTAAGATGATTCTCCCCGCGGTAAATTCCGACGTGATGGAGGAAGGGTCCTTGAGGATCGAATTGAAAACTTGCACCAGGAAAGGCCCAAGAAGTTTCCAAGTCGCATTATAGAACGAATACAGGATGACGTCTAATCCAGGGCTGGACTGATGACGGCCATCCATCGACAGAAACTTCTTGATTTCATCTTCGGAAAAGGGACGGGTAATTGACAGGTCAGCGTCAGCAGTGAAATGTCTAAGTGCCTCGATCCATTTCATCTTGGCGTCGGACGGAAAGACTGGGTGGCCAAAAAATGATGAAAAATGAGAATGGAAAGCCGACAAGATGTCAGCGTCGGTTTCCACGGTCCCATTCTCCACCACCAAACGATGGCATCTCTTCTTGTTGGCGCGACGCCTCTCCTCAGCGAACACAGCTGACGACATATTCCTGGACGTCAGATGCCCAGGACAGTTTGGCCCTGAGAGCTGCGCCGGCGGCCCTGCGGATCATTAGAGCGTTGATCTCGCTCTTCACCTGGCGGATGTCATCAGCATATGCCCCCTTCGTGATGAAACAGCGGAGGAGGCGCAGAATTTCTTGCAGCATGAGGAGATTGCGCTGATTGCGTCTACCAGCATCACACCCAATCTTTCTAACGAAACGACTGATCTTTAATTTAAAAGAAAGCCACGAAGCTAGCGACGGAGGTAGGTTGTGAAGATGTCTTTCCACAAACCGAACGAATATTACCTTGTATTTATCGATGTCAAGCAGAGAAACCTTCAAGAACCCATTGTTCGAAGTAGAGCCTGCAGAGGGGGCTGGGAAGGAGGGTTCCAAGACTACTTGATGGCACTGTGGTCAGAAAAGGAGCATGGAATGACCTCCATGGAACCAGGGGCACCAGCGAAAGTAGCGTCTACTAGAAAAAGGTCCAACCTTGCAGACACAGAGGGCCCCTGGTGAAAGGTAGACCCACATTGGTTGGAATTGGAAGAAGACGCCCACAGATCGAAAAGTGCATTCCGCTGGCACAACTGGTAGACACATCCAGACGAAAAGATGTTGTTCTCATGCGGATGGCAATTGAAGTCCCAGCAACCACTGCAGGCAAGGACGAGCACAGGTAAGAGTCAAGGTCTTCAAAGAATGTCCTTTTCTCTTCTGATAAACACGGAGCGTACACATTAAGCAATCGGAATTTGAGACAGGATAGCAGGAGGTCCAAAGAAATTACCCTGCACTTACAGTCAAAGACGCAGTTCGACACCACAATGGAGGAACGAACGTTTAGAGAAAAGACCTTCACTGCGAATTTAAGCTGACAGGGACTGACCTGTATCTGAAGGGGACTTGAGCCTCACGGTCGAGGTAGGAGGTTCAGATGTCTTCCGTCTAGGGGAGCGAGCACGTCCCGAAGAGGAAGAGGGGCTGCGATGATGAAGGTCTACGCAGCTGTCTCGTTCAGATGAAGAGGACACAGGAATTCCGTCCCTCTTGCTACGATGACGTCGCACAGTGCGGCCGATTGCCAAAAAGCTGACCAACATTCGAAAATTCAAGTAATTCACTCCAAAATGGAATCTTAGGGGTTTTTGGGGTCGCTGATTACAAATTTTATGTCAAATATACGGAAATTCACCCCATTCACCCCTAATCGACCACCCCCTGGGGTATAATATCATGTAATATTTATCATAATCAAGTTACATATCGTTTTTGAGGGTTTTGGGATCGCTGATTACGAATTTTCTGTCAGAATTATAAAATTCGAAATGGCAAATACAAGATGGCGTCACCCAGGGCGTTTTAAACCCCAAGCGAGCCAACCTCACATAAGTCGATCAACCAGAGCCTTGAAATCGAAAACAACAATTTTCAAATTATCACAAAATTTTTCGATCCTTCCATAAATCACGTTGATATCATCCTTCAAAATATCTTTTATTACTTGGAATAATTGTAACCTTGGTAAATCAACAGTAGTGGACATACTGGAACCTAAAAATAAGATTATTTTTATAGTTGAGAGAAAATTCTGAAAAAAATCATATGGGTTTTTTGAAAAATTAACGCACTCGATTTGTTTAAGAAAAATAATAGCTTATTGCAAAAATTGTTGAATAATTATTTGTTTAAACAATTTATTAATAACTTTTGGGCAACATTATTATTGATAATTGTTGTTTAAGGCATGCCAAATGTTGCTGAATTTTTTCAGATTTTTATTGCATCATGAAGTACGGAAATTTCAATAAGATTAAATTTTTGACTGCAAAGCATCCTTAGAAAAAAACCCATAACAATTCAAGTGGCAGGAGGTGGCAGCTGAATTTTGGCTTAATCGATAGTTAATACTTTTCCAAGTAACCTCCAAAAGGTTAGAAGATAGCATTCGACAGCGTTTTATTGTCATTTGATTTGAAAACTCAAATTTTATTGGAAAAAAACGAAAAAAAGTACCCTTATTATTGTGCTGCTAAAGATTTTCTGTCAAAGAAATGACATTTATAAAATTTTTTACGTATTTTACTAACCTTTAAACGTACATTCCATTTGGTTTTATTAGATTTTCTTTGCTGCACGCGCTTTCACACGTTTAAAGGTTTGGAATGCGCTTTCACACGATCGCGTTGGGGCTGCTGATAGAGCGTCTGACCTCTCAAGGCACTGGTGGAATTTGTGCACGGTCTTGTGGCAGGAATCACATTTCCGAAGGAGAGGACAGTCTTTCCGAAAGTGGGAAGTCTTTTTGCAGTACCAGCAGCACTGCATCTGTCCCTTGAAAGACACGGAGACTTTAACTACGCGCATTACAACGAACTCAGGAATGTCTTTATGAAGCTCCATGTAGACTACGATGTCGCCCGTCATCTGAAGGGGAGAATCCGGGTGCAGGGGGTACGAGATTCTTCGCACCACCCCGTAGTCCGACATGTAGTCACGTAGATACTTCTCAGCCATCAGTGTCGATGCGCTCCGGATAAGAACTGGAACTTATCCGGGTTCGGCGTAACTCAGGTGGACGGTGGTTTGCCCAACCTTGCCGAAATCCGCAGCCACAATTCGGTCTGCAACATTCTTTTGCCTGCAGAGCATCTTCGATTCTGTCGGAGAAACCCTCTGCAGGACAGAAACAGCGGAAAAACCCGACGGATGGACAGGAGGAATACTCGTTTTGGAGTATAACTCCTTCATAAACATGCCGACGGTGAATGGGCTATCGGCAATCATATCAACCATGCGCCCCATGGTTGATATCGTTAAAGTTTTTGGTGTGCAGGAGAAAGAAGACCTCCCCCAGGAGACACCAGGGGGGGGGGGGGGGCAAACGCGCGTCCCAGGCTTCTACTCACAATGCATAAGGAATTTGGAGGAGTCTCATGTGCTGTTGGAACTGGAGCCGATGTTATGGCTCCAGAGGAGCACCCTTAGTTCTTAAAGCAGGCAGGGTGTCCAGGCGCGCATGCTGTAGGAGTACGGGCAGCCGTCAAGGGCTGCACCTCCTATTCAAACTCCTCAAAAAGAGGCCCGTCCGCCCTCCGGTGGGTCATCGATGTCGAGGGGAAAGGTGAAGAGGTACGAGATGGTATTTGTATCCCCTTCGATGACCTTACAGAGAGGCTGAGATGATGAATAGCGTCTCCGGAACGTAGCTGGGACAAGCCGATGCCATTCAAGATGAAGGAAGGACCTGAGATGGATGGCGCCCTTCCTCCAGATGGCTGAGGCTGGCTGATGAACACCAGCAGATCGCTGCTGATGGACCAGCCAAAGCTCTCTGGAAAGTCAGTCATAAAGGCGATGGAAGTGGCTAGGTCCAGCTTATACGCAGCAACTATGGAGCAGTCCATCAGAAATCGCACTGACTGATAGGTAAAGTCAGTCAGAAGATAGTGACGAGAGAGGCGATCCCAAATGGACTGAGCAAACGGGCACTCGTAGAAAACATGAGGAACTGTCTCAAGCAACCCGCAAAACTGGCAACCAGCAGATCTGTCCACTCCCCAGCGTTGTAGACATTGGAGAGAGTAGAACCCATGGTGCAGCAAGCGCTATTGAAAGTTGAAGACCGCCTTCTCAAAGGCGAGAGACTTGACGGACTTCAAGATGGCTGACCATGGATATTCAGGGTGCCACCGTACGATGTCAGAAGTCGCACCCTGGTCAGACTGCTGGAAGAACCAAGATAGACGAAGGTTTCCCCAGTCCTGTGGGTCAAGCTGTCGAAGGCCAGACAGGAAAGATGACAAATGTCGCCAGACTAGATGGTAAAAGTCCGGCGAACGTGAAATGATCGTCACTGGCAGCGTGGACAGAAAAGGTAGCCTGTTCACTTTCAAGAAGAAGCGCAGATGCAGAAAGAAGAAGTTGGCCCAGATGGGGGGAGGAAGGAGGAAGGCGCGAATCGAGGCGGCCGTTCTGGCCGCGATGAGGTATCGTCGGATGTTTGGTAAGCCCGATCCCCCCCATCGAAGGGGATAAACAGCAACTCCGAACGGATGGGATGACGGTCTGCTGAATAACCACACACACAGTCAACTATCGCACTACGCACCTTCTTTAAATGAGATGGAGATGGCAAAGCAAAGTCAAGATCGGTAGGACGTGCGACTGGACGAACTTTGCCTTGGCAAACATCGAGGTGGTGAATCGAAAGTTCTTGCCAAGGCGAGCGATGCATTTATCAATTACCAGCTGCCAGTGACGAGAGTCCATATTAGGGGAAAAGGAGAAAACATATCCCAGCACTGTAATTTGCTCACACCATGTTATTGGGAAGGATCCAAGATAGTCCACTGTCCACTTCCCAATAGCAATGCCTTTAGACTTGACGAGATTGATGGATCTTCCCGTCGAAGTGCTAAAGAGATCGAAGGATTCTTTATAGATGCCCAGGGAATACGGATCAGATGCAAATAGCATTACGTCGTCCGCATAAGCCAGCGTACGGATGTTAATGGAAGCGGCTGGCAAATCATACCCTCGGAAATCTGGGTGGCGATAAGATATTGTAAAAGTGGCTCCAAATAGAATATATATAACAGGGGAGAGAAGGGACACCCCTGTCTGACGCCTTTGGACAGTTCGAAGAAAGGCGAATTGGAGCCATTGATCGCCACGCATGATGTGGCAGAAGCATACAGTGCTGAAATAATCGAAGCAAATTTCCGAAGATGAAGATGGTGAAACACTCGGAAAAGAAACACGTGATTCACCTTGTCGAAGGCCTTTTCCTGGTCAAGACTTAGCACGGCAAGAATCTGACGGCGCACACCCGCTTCCTCCATAACACACTTGATGGTAATGAGGTTGTTGGACATCCTGCGAGATGGAATGGAGCAGGATTGTCCCGGATCGAAGAACTCGTCGGCGAAGCATTTGAGCCGTTGTTGCAGCACGCCAGTGAAGACCTTATAGTCTGTGTTAAGTAGAGTAATAGGCCGCCACTGGGTGACAAGTTCAGGATCCGGTACCTTGGGGAGTAAGATGATTCTCCCCGCGGTAAAGTCCGACGTAATGGAGGAAGGGTCCTTAAGAATGGAATTGAACACTTGCACCAGGAAAGGCCAGAGAAGTTTGAAGGATAGTAACTGCTGTTTCATGTAAGCGAGCAATCCACTCTCAATATGCCATCATTCACCGAACTATATTGTCACAGGTTGTAATAAAGAATGCATAAAATTCTAAATTTATCTTACATGCTATAAGAAAGCTAAAGCTTTAAATCATTAGTTTGTATGAGAGGAATTTAAAAAATAAAAAACTAGGATATGTTCTCTCGAATTTTATTATAATATTACATTAAAATGAGAAAAAGGATATTAATTAAAGTTCGTCCCAACAAATAGCAGAGGAAAGCGCTTAGAAGTAAGTTCTGAGCCGATCCAAGCTAAAGGATAAACACAAGTGCCCGTTGAGATAAACAACAATGACTTTCCCTAGAAATTTTTGCAGAATTAGTCAAAAATGTTTTGAATGTTACCTTGATGTTTTCTGAGCCACCATTTCAAGTGGGCTAAAATCATGTGATGTATTAGCCCCTAGCATTAGTTTACATCGCTGCTGAGTCATACCTTGACTCGGTGCGACGCAGGCTTTATTATCGCCCTGGCTGTCTGTCACATTCGTCGAAGTCATCGAACTCACGTTTTTTTTTAATTCTGATACCCTTCCGTCGTACAGGAGCATAATATTGGACAGAAAACCTGGAGCTTAAAAAGATACGCCGAGAATAAGAAATCATTCAGTAAAAAAAAGAGCAACATGAAACGATGACAAAGGTGCTCTCCCCCATCAGTGCATAAGGGGTGAAGCTTTTCGGAATGATCTCATTGGCTTCGTGCTATCGGCAAAAGGAATCGCCATTGTAGAATAGATAAAGGATAAATTAATAATTACTTTAATACATGTACTCTTAAAACTGACTCCATTTATAGGACTGAATTTAAGACAATCTGTAAATTTACTGATCGAAGTCTCAACTGTTGCGACGTAAAGTGTTAAAGAAGAAAATACACCAACTGAATAAAGTAACAGATACACTCCCATCCATACACAATGCTATTTTATTAAAACGTCTCTACTAATTTGACTGTCGTAGCCTAATTTGGAATTGGCATAACGTGGAAAAAATAGAAAGAAAATAATTTTCTAGTATTGATCTTTGTAACGTACGTCGGACATTTTCCAAACTCTTTAAGCGCCTTCTTCGCAACCAATTGTGGATATATTGCTGCAAATACGTAAAATTGTTAATGAATTATTAGAGCTTCATTGATGTATCCAGCTGTGGGTTTTCTATCTTATATACTGTACTTCTTCTATTACAATAAGCTAATAATTGCACTTGAGAATAGACATGATTAAAAGTGAAACTATGAGTCAAATAAATCAAATACAACGTGATTCATCTCGTTTAAAGAAAAAAGAGAATGGAGAAAAATTCATAACTAGATTAGAACTTTTTACTTGAAAAATAAACCATGTTCTTTAAGATAAGAAAAGACAAACACCTGCTATTCATCATATTAAACAAAAAATCTTATCATTTAAACTTGCTCATTAAGAGCGTCTACAAAGTTTGTCACAGTTAACTTAAAGCATCTTACATTAGAAGGAGAGTGTCAGTATCATTTTAAGAATTTTTATACATTTTAATATTATAGAGAACTTCCTTGACTTTGACTTTACGATGTAAAAAATCCAGGGTAGAATTAATTTTCTTAAATTATTTGGTTCATATTAACGAATAAAAATATATGAACTTTTTCTAATGTAAATTCTAAAGCTTTATATTACGCAAACGTAAATTCAAAAATTTACTCTTCTGAATATCTCGTCATGAATAAAATGATTGTAATTCGTCCGAGAAAAGAAGTATTTCTCAATAAGTTTAAAAGTCTTGCTGCAATCGTAATTTACGAGGGTTGTTCAAGAATTTTTGCCTCCTGATCCGTAACTTTATTTGTTAACCGATTTTCAAAATTCTTTTTGTATCTGATACATACATTTGTCCTCTATGTAATGAACTATTCACTTTTCGACATCGTCCCCATCCCTTTCCACGCATTGCGCCAACGCGTGACTAGTCGGGTGAACCCGTCGGAGAGAAATTCCGGGGTTGTTGTCGACACGAGGATTGAATGGCATCTTTGGGCCCTTTTCTGCAGCATGATAACGCCCGCCCGCACACGATCGCCATACACCAGAGGCGTTGCAGTGTCTACAGTTCAAAGATGAAAAACTGCAGTTCAAAAATGGAAGACTGTGCATCTTGCGACTTTCACCACTTCCTAAAGAAGAAAGAGCACCTTAAGGGACATGAGTTGCGTTCTGACGACGAGGTGAAGGATGCCATTCAATCCTCGTGTCGATAAAAATCCCGGAATTCCTCTTCAACGGGTTTACCCGACTAGTCACGCGTAGGCGCAATGCGTGGAAAGGGATGGGGACTATGCCGAAAAGTGATAGTTTTTGTTTTAGTATCAGATACAAAAAGAATTTTAAAATTCGATTAACAATTAATAAAGTTACGGACCAGGAGGCAAAAACTCTTGAACAATCCTCGTAGTAATTTTTTCCGCAATATATGGAAAATCTGAGCATGGAACTAGAATCTGACGAATTTTTTTTAATAGCAGGGGAGGGGAGTCTCCGATAGAGAATATTTGTCATCGGGATTATAAGTAAATAAATATGGTGACCCGTAGACTTTCAAGAAATCATACCTGATAGCGAAAGGATACGACATCCTTGAGAGACATCACTATCTTCTCAAAATACACAATCCAGTCACATTAATGGGTCAGTAGCCAGAATAACCACCTTTCGCGAGACGGGCAGGAAGAGAGTCAATAAGGTTCTGGAAGGTATTGACAGGATGTGAATCCATGCATATTCCAGTTCTGTGGTGGAGGATCCATGGCGCGAACAACCCGATCGAGGTGGTCCCACAGATGTTCTATGAGGTTTAAATCCGGAGAGTTTGGGGGCCAGGAGAGTAAATGGATATACGCATTTGTCCTTTCGAACCATGCACGGACACTGCGCGCTGTATGGCACGTCGCATTATCCTGCTGGAAGATGCCATCGTGCTGAGGAAACACAATCTGCATGTAGGGGTGGACATGGTCCGAAAGGACAGATGCGTATTTCCATTGATCCATGGTGGCGTCCACAATGATGAGTGCACCCAGGAAATGCCGTGAAAACACTCCCCAGACCATAACCCTGCCTCCTCTGGCCTGGACCCTTGTGATGTGTTGCAGGGTGTTTGTTTTCTGACGCGAACGCCGTACATAAACCGTGATTCTTCGGAAAAGCCACCTTTCGCCACTCGGTTGCTGTCTAGTTGCAGTACTGGTGTGCAAATGTCACTCTTTGTCGCCGGTGAACAGCCGTCAGCAATGGTGCACGAACCAGCCGTCTTCTGCGGAGCCCCATACGCAGCAACGTTCGCTGAACTGTCGTTGAAGATACACGTTTGGTAGCCCCGTGGTTCATCTGGGAGGGCAGTTGGTCCACAGTTGCACGTCTGTTCGCTTGCACGCATCTCCGTAGCCGTCTTTCACCTCTGTCATCTATGGCCCGTGGTGCCCTACGCTTGGCAGTCGCTGATTTGGGTATTTCCATTCTGCCATGCACGGTACACTTTCACCATGGCGGCACGCAAACAGTTCATAAATACGTTTCGGAAATACTGCCGACCATGGCTCGGAAGCCGATGATCATGCCCTTTTGGAGGTCGGATACATCGCTACGTTTCGCCATGACTCCAACAAATGCAATGTTTTCTGCTTTCCTCTGACACCCTTCCTATACCCCCCCCCCCACCTCTAATACTGGTACATACTTTCAGGACGTAACCATTTCCCACTGATATTGAACGTAGGGATGTCACATTAATGTGATTGGACTGTGTATGACTTAAATATAGAAAATAGTAAAGAAAATTTCACGATCTGAATTCGAACCAGAGACTGTCGGGTTACCGTTCTGATGCTTTAACCACGGTAAACGGTAGCGAAGCTCCCATAGATTTCTTATTACCCCATTCAGTGGCGCAATGTTTAAAGAACCCTAGCAAATGGAGTGGGACAAATTCCAAACAAGAAACCAATCATGACAAGACCTGGTTAAGGATTTCTCGTATATTGTAGTTTCATCCGATTAATTAAAAATACTACAATTGAAAGTTTAAAAATAATCAGATACAGGGTGGGAAAGAGGATGGGAAGAGCCGCTTATGCGTATAGATCAGTTCTATGATTAGGCTCACACAAATTCTTAAATACAAACTTGTAGATTTTTTTTAGCCATACAGGCCCTAGATGGGCATTACTATTGTTATTGATATTCTTTTGAATTCTTTTGAATTTAAAAATTTAAAAACGTGCAAGCTTGAATTCCATAATCTCAATCTATTTTGCATGAAAACGAATTAAAAGTAGTTCACATATTGTGTGGTCACTTGTTTAAAATAGCAGACCAAACTCCTCAAAACTACACACTTTTCTGAACGCTTCAACATATACGAACGTTTTAACCATGCACACCTCATCGCAACCTCCAAACAAGGTGCATTACTTTGTTCACAGAGCTACCTTGCTATCAATAAGAAGGTTCAGTAGAAACTGTGGATGAAAAGTTATTTTAAAAAATTGAAAACACTTTTCCAATTTTTGTGAAAAATGTTTTCATTCTTTTTTAAAGTACTTTCTATCATCGATTCAGGTTCGAGAAATTCGTGTTCGGTCAACTGTTTCCTCATTTGCCCCGCTGTGTATCACGCGGTGATAATGATAAAAAGATCTACCTATCCGTAATTATATTTGCATAGATATTTTGTTGAATTTTAAGATATGCCGTACAATTGAATGCAATTTTCCAGGGGTGCATACTTGGACTTACGATGCGAAAGTTACTACTCAGTCCTTTGTTTGTGTTCGTAACAAGCACTTAGGGTTAGAAAATCTAGAAAATCTATAAAGATGTACAAGCAGCTTCGCCCTCTCGGACTGCGCGCATCCGGAAAATATCGACGAAACAGGCTCCAATCTGCTCTAACAGTGGACGTGGTGAGAGAGATCCTGAAAGAAGACCTATAACCCAGCATAAACCGGCACGAAGGTAGCGTATTATCATCCATGAATACGGCCTTTGTGTTTCGAAAAAAAACTCGCGTCATCAGCTAACGGAGAGTAACATCCATAACTGAAGAACCAATATACAGGGGGAGTCAAAAGCCTGTTTCCCCCCATACAAATTGAAAATGAGTGGAGATACAAGAAATCTGCTGCAGCTTGTTAAAACCCGTCGAAATCGTTGGCAGGAGTTTGTGACTTCCCCTGTTAGTTCTCTAATTTCATTCTGTGAATTGAAAGATTTTGATAGAAAAAATGTTTAACAACAACCACGTTATGAAGTGAAATTTTTTAGACAGGAGAGAATTTAACCTTTTCTATATAAATCCAGTTTTCAATTTTTTCGGTTTTTCAATTATACAGGGTCCGCCAAAAATGTATAAACTCTTTGTCGGGATATTGATATTGTCAATTGGGCACCGGAAAATCCGCATGTTCCTGTGGATAAGACATTCAATCTACCAAGGGTTCATATGTGGTGTGGACTATCATCTAGAGGCTTAGTAGGAGCCTTTTTCTTTGATGTTACTGTCACTGGAGAAGTGTACTCTCCACGGTCGCCAGATCTAACCCTATGGACTTTTTCTAGGGGGAAATGTGAAAGATAAAATACGTATATCGACGTAAGTCGCGCACGCAGCGATCTCCATTGAAACATTGACCGGCTGTCACCTCACTTAAAACGATTAAGTGAAGTGACATCGAGAGAAGTAACGAGAAAAAATAATAATAGTATTAATTATTTTGAATGCCGCTTCAACCAGCAGGACCCCGCCGTGGAAATCGACGATTCCGAAGAGCGAGCAGCGAACGAGCTTCAGGATTTGTCGAACGGCGGGGTATTCAAATCAGGCAAAGAAAATTTGCAGATAAAAGGGCAGGACAAAAGAGAAGAATTAAGTCAGTCGATCAATCTGCCGAAAGGAAGACGACTTCATGCTCGCCTCGTTGCCTCGCAGGAGAGAATACGAGCTGGCCCACAACGACGGTAAGAAGATTGAAAATTACGATCTTAATGCTGTTTCTTCATCTACTTGTAATAGAAGCATTCAACCTCGGAACAGCGAATCCAATCAACGGGAATTAAGTCGAAAGAGATGGCCCTCATACGAAGAATGGAGCTCCGTTTCTTCACAACTACGTAAGCCAAGGAAAAACGCTTGCCCTCGCCCTCAGTTCAGAAGAAAGAGGACGATCTCGCATTCAGACGAATTTCCAAGGAATCCTGCAGGTTTGCATTCGGACGGAGGAGGTAGCAGCATACATTGCTTTATCAGAACTTTTGTTAAATGATAAAAATTAGCGATAAAGCAGTAGAGACATTGCCAATTAAAAATTGTTTAAATAAATCCTACGGACATTTATCCGAATTTTAAAGGTAGGCCCCACGCTCTTAGACGAGGAATCTTCAAGCGCTACGCAGGTCGTTTCATCGAGGAGAAATGATATCGATGTCCATGATCCCCAGGGAGTAGTGACAATTCGGAGCTCTAAGCCCGCGATTCCATATAACACCAGTGATACCCTATACGGCTTTATCGAACCTCAACGGAGCAGTTCAGCTACGGTCGTAGGTGTATGGAATTGGATCGCCTCTCATCTCATCCCACATCGCTAACAGCATTCTCAACTTACCTGGAGGAGAGCGTTAGCCAGCGGCGCAGCAGCATTTCGTTTTGCCGAGCCGGTAGCGTCGAAAGGGCCCCATTCGGTCTACCGCGCTTGGTAGGCAGCTCAGCGTCGTTTAGAGTCTTCGCCTCCTGCCTAATAAATCTACAAAGGTCGCCGTGTTCCAGTACGATTGCTGATTTCGCCTACTCAGACTCACGTGTGTTCATCCCGCCGGACGAGGAGGATTCGGATCTTGACGACTCGATACCCACATCGCCCAGGCCCGTTCACGCCCATTATGCCGACTACATGAACTCCAAGTTTAATGAACTCTAAAGCAATTGTGAAATGTATTCAATTTTTCTACATCGCGAATTATTCTAAATTGCATAAACTAAACTTCAGATTCATTATTGAGATTTCTTTAATGAATCATTATCTTTATTTATATCAATATTTTCTTCATTTTTGATTACAATTTTGAATTATCAATTATGACTCCTGTTCGTTTTCTCTCTGGTCACGTGGATTACCACCCTGCTATTATTTGTGACACCGCCATAGCTGCGGCGACCGCTCGTCGTTCCGTTATGTGTCTGGCCGCCAACGGCCAACATTTTGAACGTCTACGGCCCACATTTTTCACATCTCGTAAAGTAACCATGTGTTAACTGAATACAGTATAACATCTGTGATCAGTATTTAAATGTAAAAGAAACACATATTAAACAGTTTTCTTTCCTTAAAGTGTGTATACAGTTTTTGGCGGACTCTGTGTAGTAAGATCTTAAATTAAGAGATAGGGGAGACTTGAGTAATGGCGGACGGTGATGGTTAATGCCAGAAAGTGTTATAATTCCGTTGTTTTCCAACATATAGTATCTATCGCAGTTATGTAAATCTCCTCTCTTTCTTGAATGCGTGTCATTTCCATTGTCGCCTTTGAAGTGAAGTAAAGTTATAGAACTATTAAAAATAATTCGATTTTTCCTTATAACTGAAGGACCTAGTACGAGGTAGGTTCAAAAAAATTCCTGAACTTTTTGAACATCCATCGAATAAAATTTCTTCTCGTTTACTGTCTGACCATGACATACTATATTATTACAGACCTGTTTTACCGAATAATTTCCATTGTTGCTTTTCGCATTTCTCAATTTTGCCAATGGCGCTGCTTAACCCCCCCCCTCTCTGACTGTTTCCAAGAATGAAGGTTACATTGTTGCTTGGACAAAGATGGTCAGGTGACTTTTTTAGTGACGTTAAAAACAAACTGAATAAGCATTCATTTCATTAACCAAATTTATGTTTATTTTTATTCGCTATTTAACTTCCTTTTAAAATAAAAGATTCTATGCAAAAATGTTTAATACGTTATGTATTTTTTTTATTTTGTTTGCACTACATTTTGTTTATCTCAGTTGGCAAAAAGGGGGGGGTTAAGTCAACCCTCCTAAAGATAAGGCCTGAGCGCGAAAACGTCATACATTGTTACATCATCATACGAGGTTATGTTTAATCACATTTCTACCACGGTCTATAGATATTCATGGTCATCGAGCTTCGGCCATTTTCCACTGTTTCGAGAAGCTAAGGAAAACAGATCGCGCCAGATGCCGCATAGATCGCACTAAGACCGACCGCAATCTGCGATAGAGATTTTCATTGAAACTGAATATGAAAGTAAAGTTTCTATCAGCCAATAGGGCGGCGCTGCAGGCGCAGTTGGGCCGATTGTACATGCAGCGCCACTTTTCAATAAAGTTCCCGCCCTACCAGGAGCTAGAAACTTTAGCTTCATTTTAACAGTGGAGCTCGATGGCCATGAATATCTATAGACCGTGATTTCTACCAATAATAAACCCTAAATTTGGCCGTTTGATGATGATGTAATAATACATACAGTTTCTGTGCGCAGGCCTTCTGTCTAGGTAGTGTTGGCTCAGGCCTTATCTTTAGGAGGTGTTGGTTAAGCAACGCCATGGCAAAATTGAGAAGTGCGAAAAGCAACAATGGAAATTATTCAGTAAAACAGGTCTGTAATAATACAGTGGGTCATGCTCTGACTCAGTAATTTGCTGCCGCTTTCTTATTGTTATAAAGAACGGACACGTTTAATTATTTGTCCCTCTGTTGTTGTTCACGTTTTAATTGTTGCCTCACTTGCTTCACTTCCGAAGCCAACGAGAGACAGGCCAGGGCACTCAAAAGTCACATGATCATCGGGGTCCGGCCAACAATTCATCCTTCATTGTCTCCATCTTGGATTATAACAATCAGTAATTTTTCGCTTGTTGGAAACAATAGAGGATGCCCTGGCCTGTCTCTCGTTGGCCTCGCTTCATTATATAATTTAGGGCTAATTATTGGTAAAAATGCGATTAAAGATGACTACTTATGACGTTTTTTCAATGTAAAACGTTTCCGCGCTCAGACTTTCTCTTTAGGTGGTGTTGGTATGATGCGGTTCAACCAACACCTCTTAGAAAGAAAGCCAAACAACTGAAACGTCATACATTGTTACGTCATCATAAGTCGACCAAATTTTGGGCTTATCATTGGTAGAAATCACGGTCTATAGATACTCAAGGTCATCGAGCTTCGGCCATTTTTCATTGTTTCGAGAAGCTAAGGAAAACAGATCGCGCCAGGTGCCGCTTAGATCGCACTAAGGCCGACCGTGATCTGCATTAGAGTTTTTCATTGAAATTGGAAATGAAAGTAAAGTTTCTATCTGCCGATAGGGCGGCTCTGCAGGCGCAGTTGAGCCGATTGTACATGCAGCGCCACTTTTCAATAGAGTTCCCGCCCTACCGGGAGCTAAAAACTTTAGCTTCATTTTAACAATGGAGCTCGATGACCATGAATATCTATAGACCGTGGTAGAAATAAGATTAACAATGGTCGTAATATGATGCCGTAACAATGTATGACGTTTCAGTTGTTTGGCTTTCTTTTTAAAGCCTGAGCGCGAAAACGCCATACATTGTTACATCATCATGCGGAGTCATAATTTAGGGCTTATTATTGGTAGAAATACGATTAAACATGATTCCTTATGATGATGTAACAATGTATAAAATTTTCGCGCTCAGGCTTTGGGGACGTTCAAGAAATACGTCACGCTCTTTTTGGCCTTTTCAGACCCCCCCTGTCCCCCCATGTCACGCTATGTCACACTTTTCATACCCCCTCCCCTGTAATGACGTCACACTCTAAGTCAACACCCCTTTTCAACAAATAAAAGAAATAAACTATGGTTACACCCCTACATAATGTCCTAGTCGTTTCGTCACACGTTCAGCTCGTTGCATTCACTTTGTTCCTGGATCATTGTTGTCACTAAGTTGACTCGACACATTTAGCTCACCGAATAGATAGCGGGACCAGTTATATTATACACTCATTCACCAAAAGTCATGGGACACCTGCCTAATAACGTGTTGGGCCCCTTCTGGGCCGGATAACGGCGGCGACTCGTCGTGGAAGAGAGTCTACCAGTCCCCGGAACACATCCACAGGCACTGCAAGCCATGCCGCCTCCACTGCCCTCCATAAAGATGCTGCATTTACCAGTTGTGTTGGTGACGACCTGATTGTTAAATGTTCAATCAAATGTTCATGGGATTGCAATCTGGGGAACGTGGAGGCCAAATCATTGTCGTGAAGTCGGTAGCATGTTCCTCCAGCCACTGCCGTGTCACAAGGGCCGTGTGTGGAGTCGCATTATCTCGCTGTAAGATGCCGTCTCCCGCGGGGTAAAAACAGTTCATGAAGGGGTGCAGGTGGTCCCCAAGCAGACCGACGTAGGAAGTAGCACGCAGAGTGGATGTCAGATGCACCAATGGATCCATTGCATGCCACGAGAAGTATGGAGCCTCCACCTGCCTGACTGGTCCCCACCTGACAAGCGGGGTCCACGGCTTCGTGTGGTCTGCCCCAGACACGAACACGACCATCGGCCCGATACAGCTGAAACCGTGACTCGTCGGACCAGGCAACCCTTCGCCAATCCTCAGCGGTCCAATGTCGATGTTGGTTGGCCCAGGATAGGCGTTGCCGACAATGTGCAGCTGTCAAGAGTGGCACCCGTCGTGGCCTCCTGTTCTCAAAGTCTGCAGCTACCAAGGTTCGCCGAATTGTCGTCACGGACACAGTTGTGGGACGTCCCTGGACGTGATGATATCA
Source organism: Rhysida immarginata (assembly GCA_023313115.1). Classification (NCBI taxonomy): domain Eukaryota; kingdom Metazoa; phylum Arthropoda; class Chilopoda; order Scolopendromorpha; family Scolopendridae; genus Rhysida; species Rhysida immarginata. The sequence continues at coordinate 3,002,244 of JAHWFO010000211.1, read as the reverse complement.
AGGAATCCTGTGCACCTGCATTCCGAGAAAGGAAGCAGCGGGATCTGTCTCATTACGGACAGGGAACCTGATTAGAGGTACCATGACATTTGGTGAGTGAGTGTATATGGATAATCGTTGCACTTATAGAACATATATTATGCTATTTAATTTGCTCCTTTGATCTATCACCTCTTTCAATAGCATCCTATGAAAGAATGCACAGCATCCTAAGTGGCAAAATGGTTCTTGGACGAGTTGAATATATCAAGTTGACTGTGTGACAAAATAATCTTCGGATGAAATGAATCTGACGATTTGAATGAGACGACATGATTATGACCAAAAATTACAGTACGTATGGTATAACCTGCTGCAAGTGGGAAATTCTGATGATCTTGTAGTTTATCGTATTCACCAAGATTTTCAACTCTCCCATTTTAATTTCCCTTAATTCGTTTTTCCTCTTTTTTTCCCATCTTTAGTTCCCTTATTTTGGTTATGTACTCATTTCTTTCCAAATGCTTTTCCTCTCTGCCTATTTTTTTGTTTTTAATCCGATCAAAATAAACGAGAAAATTGCCTCTTACCTTTCTAATTTATAGTTTTGACTCTTTAGTTTTTCTAAATTATTTGTAATGGAATTTCTTTTCTTTGGAAAAAGTCTAATAACTTAAAAAAACAAAAAAAGCATGTGTCTTTGGCTGGGTGAAGAAAATTTATCATAGGGACAGAATTTACTGAATTGGCCAATGAAGTGTCAAAGTGCAAACATGTGATGTAGAACACATTGGCGATTTTTGTCGTAGCGATTTCTTAACAATAGGAGGGTTATAGGGGTGGAATACAATGGCTAATGAATAGCAAATTAATCCCTTTTGTGCCTCGGGCTAAACACCTGCATATCGCGGCTCTGCAGTGTCGAGCGACAGCCGCGACATTTCCGGGAATGCTTTCAATTATATTCAACAATTCTTTTGTTAAACCCTTCTTTTGTTAACCCTGTCCCTCTCTTTTGTTAAAGAGCCGCTGCGACAAAAATCGCCAGTGCACAGAGGCCTTAACTGTAAGAGGCCCATCTTCACAAAAATGGCAGACCCAAATGAAATAACAAAAAAAAAGTAACATGAAAAAATTGAATTTGAAATTTCCGAATTTGAAAGGGTTTGCTGTGACATCACACTTTTGGAAATCCCCCTCCCCATGGCGTCTACCCCTCGTCGATTAAAATGGCGTAATTTTCAGCCTTCGCGTTTCCCAAAAAGTTGTCTACCACATTTCTGAATGCAGCCCATGCTCGTAATTCGCACTCATTCATTGTTTTCTCGAATATGTTGTCCGCCATTAATTTTCTTATTTGTGGGCCTATAAAAATGCCAGCTTTGATTTTTTCCGACGTGATCGATGGAAATTTAACATCAAAATACTGAAAGCATTTGCTGCCCCTGTTTAAAATACGTTTAATGTGTAAGGGTGGCAAAATTATTTTCCAGGGAGGAACCAGTGGAACTGAAACAATGTTTTTTTCGCCAGGTGTGAAAGTACTTCTGATTGGCCACTGCTTCTGAATCCAATGTTCCGTCCTTGCTCTGGAGTCCCATTCACACAAAACAGATGGAAATTTGGTGTAGCCTGCTTGTTGGCTGAGCAATATTGCAATCATCTTGAATTCTCTGCACACAGACCATTCATGACGATCGTACTGCACATATTTCAACAGAAATTTAACGTTGTTGTATGTCTCTTTCAAAGTCACAGAATGTGCTACTGGAATGGATGGATGGATGTTAGTATTGTGTAATAAAACACCTTTTAAACTGGCTTTGCTAGCATCTATTAACAACCTCCACTCTCCATTCTTGTGATCGATGTTGAAGAATTTCATCAGTGCTGCAATGTCTCGGCAATAAACCAAACCGCCTTCCTCTTCAAAAAACGGAACCAAATCTGCTTCTGTGTCTGTACCAGGAGAATCTCATATTAGGACACAGTAAACTCTTTTCATAAAGTCGTGATCCTAAAAACTCTGCTGCGCTTTTAGGTAAATTCAAGTCGCGAACCAAATCATTAAGTTCATTCTGGGTAAATGGCACTGGGGTTTCATCCTCCATGCTGTCCGGTTGGTACATCTCATCAATATATTACTATCTGAATCGATATCCGTTGGGGGCTTCACATTGAACGAGGATGGTACAGGAATGGATTCACTATGGGGAACTGGTGCTATGGCAGTTGGAATATTGGAATACACAATGTTACGCTTACTGGTACTGGTAAGAACCAAGATCTTCATTGTGAGAAATAGCAATCAGTACTGTGATTTCTAGACTCACGCCACACCCTCGGTACACCGAACGGCATTGATTCCCTTTTTCCTTTTTTCCAATTCCTCAACCCCTCCACACAAGCGCGGCATACTTTGTGAGGAGCCCACATTTGTCTTGGTCTGCAAGTTTCATCCCGAAGTATTGCAAATAAGCATTTTTCACGAAAGCCGTAATATCTTGCCTTTGTTTTCCTGTCGTATAACAGCCGCATATATAGCAAAACATGTCAGGTTGATTGACACAACCACGTAAGGCCATTGCAAACACCAAAAATAAACAAACTAACGGTCACGTAATCAATGCAATGCATCTGCCAGCAGTCGTGCTTTGCACTGACTAGTGCACGTTCTGGCCGTATTGGCACAACATGGGCGTTAGTCATGTGAGCCGTAAATAAAAAAGTGATTAGTTGGGTGAGGTATGAATCATTTCCGGAGATGAATTTATCTTTATCTTTTCGTTACCCATTCATTTCGTTCCTTCAGAGAACATTTTTCACACGGTTCAAACGTAGATATATACGAATGTCATTAAAAATTTCGTGTTTTTTACGAGGGAGATTGATAAATAAGGTCTCCATAGCTGTAACTTGTTTATTTGTTAACCGATTTTCAAAATTCTTTTTGTATCTTATACTCACATTTGTCCTCTATGTAATGCACTATTCACTTTT
>JAHWFO010000211.1:2949188-2991164 GCA_023313115.1 Rhysida immarginata | reverse complement strand
TAGCACGTGCCCTAATGGAACCATATGATACCATATGTTACCGTTGGTACTTTCAATGCTAAAATATGGCGTGTAATATATCAAACAAGTCGTAACAACGTGTCATGAGCGAATATAACGAGTAAATAATAATAGTGGGAAATTGTTAAGTAGCACGTGCCCAATGGGACCATATGTTACCTTTGGAACTTTCAGTGCTAAAATATGGCATGTAATTTATCAAACAATTGTATCGACGTTTCTTGAGCGAATATAACGAGTAATTAATGGTAGTCAGAATTGTTTAGTATATATGTTTTAATGGTGCTATATGTTACCTCTGGCTTAATGGTATATAAAACTAAATACTGTGAGACATAATGCTAAATATTAGTAGTTAATCGCTGGCTTCAATAGTAAATGATCACGTAGAAACACTTTAGTAATTGAATATGTAAAGATGATATATGCTTAAACATAACGCTTCAGCAATTAAGGCTCAATTCGTCTAACATTAAGTGGGAATGTCTTACAAATTATAGAACTTTTATTTGTTCAGATATATAAAGCCTAACTTCACTCTCCATTTAACCCTTCAGTTCGTCAAGTTTATTCGTTAAAATTCTTTGTATACATTTGTTTACTAAAATAGTAATTTACAATTTAGTTTTCATGTTTATATATTTTATCTAAAGTGTTTTAAAATGTTGGTTAATTCTATATATCAATGTATGATGCTATAATACGAATATGTGCTCCTTTATCCGCTTTGGCGCTAAATCATTCTTGTTAATTTATTTCGTTAGTGATTTCATTGCTTTATTTATATCATTATCTTTTCCTCTTATTTTTTATTTGTTTTGTATTTATGATTATATTTAATATTTCTTTTGTAAATGGGTATTCCCGTCAATAAATAAATAAATAAATAAATAAATAAATAAAATATTTGGACTCTTCGAGCATTGTTAACGCCAGCTTGGAACATTCACCCGTTACGAAGGCATTGTTGTAGCACGTGCATACTTCGTTAGGTTGCGCGCGTTCGTTAGCTCGCGTCTGATTCATTAGCGTGCAGTCGTTCGATTTCAAACAATAAAAAAGGATGTAGGAATACTTTCGAAAGAGATAATAAGAAATTTAGGCATATTAAAAGTTGGTTGAAATTTATTCACAATTTATTCACAATTACAAGGAAGAAAAGTGCTGAACAGAATGCATATAAACGTCGCATCTATTTGCAAATAATAGAAGTGAGTTGTGCTTTCTGTCGACGAATTCATAATGTATGAAAGGAATAAACGGATAGGAAAAACGGATAGGAAAAGGAAAGGATAGGTAATATAGCATATCTATCATTTCATAATGTCGAATCACGAACGAATACAACTTAATTGTTCATTTAATATTTCACTCATTGTTGGTGATGTAACAAGGTATGATTTTTCATTGCGCAAGCTTTCTCTCTAGGCGGTATTGATTGCACATGCCTCCGTTATGACCAGTTTCTTCATTTCAAATATACACAAATTACAAATTATAAACAACGCAGTTCTTCAATGGTTTATGCAGCAGTGTTCATTTAGCCTTTCGGTACTTGATTATATCATTCATTAATGGTTTATTATTATTATTATTATTATTATTATTATTATTATTATTATAAAATTTGTATCCCAAGTTGAGATATGTGAAAATAATGAATTAAAATTCAGTAGTACTTGCGTGCAGCAACAAATCATAGACGTGCTGCTTATGGTTTGAACATAACTTTAGAGTTCAGTTCATGATCTGGTTCCTCACGTCATAGGTTAAAGAGTTCCAAAGCGTAATTGTATTAAAAAGGAAATGGTTATCCAAAAATCTCGAAGTAAGAATGGCAGGTACGAGCTTGTATCTTTGTGTGCTATGCGTATTATGTGAGTTAATCAACCGGTCTTTAATATAATGTATTGGATGGTGGACGTCCACGAGAACCTTTTATAATTGTTTCATTCTTGCAAATCTTGATATCAATGTTTGAACCGTGTGAAAAATGTTCTCTGAAGAATTGGAATGATTGTGTAACTAACATATAAACACAAATACATATTTCAGAGCAAACATACCTAACATTCACCATTGGTCTCTCCTTAAAACTTCATCTTTTTGGATTTCTTCGGTGTTCTGCCGTACAGTCTCTATTCAGCATCCAACAATAGTCGGTCATCATATTTACAGTCCACTTGCCTTGGTATTTTTTTTCCATCACTTTAATGTCCTGATGGAAGCGCTCCCCATGTTCTTCCCTAATATCACCAAGATTGTCAGGAAAGTAATTTAGATGAGCATGAAGAAAGTGAATTTTGATGCCCATGTTGCAACCCAGCAGTTTGTAGGATTCCAACATTTCGTCGATTAAAATGGCGTAATTTTCAGCCTTCGCGTTTCCCAAAACGTTGTCTACCACATTTCTGAATGCAGCCCATGCTCGTAATTCGCACTCATTCATTGTTTTCTCGAATATGTTGTCCGCCATTAATTTTCTTATTTGTGGGTGTAACGTGTAAATGCAGAGTAAATTGAGATACGCAGTGGAAATTATGCAAACACGTAAACAGGGTAAGGTTAAATAAATAAAACTTTAATATAAGCACAATTCAAATCAAAATAGTATGAAATAATAAAAATGGTCAAAGGATAAGATCAAGAAGTTAAAACTCAGCTCAGGATGTAAGACTATCATACACAAATTGCAAATCTTAAATGAGCAACAATAAAACTAAAGGTTAAATAATGTTACAAACCGGTAACTACAATAAGCAAACAGACCTTACAAAATAAAATAATAACTCCACTTAAGTTTGCCTAATACATATGAAATCAAATGAATAACCTTAAATGGCGTAATCATACAACAACCAACCGGATTGACCGTTTATTACAAAGATACACAGTAACCTTTCTTAACCCTACGGTTAAAATAAATTTACTCCTTACTTAAATGCTTATCGTAAGAAGAATTATGAATAATGGCTACAAATCTTATTCTCTACAAAATCTTACAATATACAAAATTGTACTTTATATATATTAGACTACAATTGTACGACTAGATAGATAATTTAGAGTAAACATATCTCATATGACTAAATTCACATTTAGCAATTATTATGGTTTCTAACGAGGATTCTACCTGAGCAACAATCAGAATACATGATAAAGCTCAAATATCACGGCTAGAAATAAGCACAAACACAATATCCATAAAATTAATTAAAGACTTGCAATACCAGCCTAACACCGAAGAAAATAAAGTTCAAAACGGTCTTAATAGGAACAATGAACAAGTCCGTAAAGCAAGATTACGCAACTAGATAATAAAGACAGAGTCCACCACGGAAATTAGTAAAAATACCGAGGCTTTACGAGTCCTATCAAGGAGAATGTCTTATCGGGTAAACACTACACAAATCGATACATACATCAATTTTGCCTTGGCGGGTAGTACACTGAAAGGGCAAACCAGAATGGTTACACAACAGAAGAGAATTGAAACAAACCGACCAAGGTTCCCACCATTACTTTAGTCACAAAACACACAGGCACTTTTTACATTAAGGCGAACGTTAAGTTCGGTATCGAACTTTACGTTTCTCGAACTGCATAAGCAAAGCCGTATTGTGACGAGAGGTAGGCGCTCATTCCTGCTGGAAAACGGCCTCGTACCGTCGTCCGCCCGTCGAACTCTCGACGGAAGAAGTCGCTCAATACGGGCGACAACACACGGGGGTCACAATTTGTTAACGTAAGAGTACTTACACAACACATTCCCGGCGTGGCGAGCGTTCTTCCCAAAGAAACCCTCTGGATAGTTTCATTCTGTCTCGTGCTGGCTGGAACACTGCTATTACAGGAATTGCTCCATGATAAAACCGCCGCCTGCGGGGCTTCACCGTCGAACTCGCCTCGTCTCGGCGTATCAAGTTGTCTAACTGGCGTTTCGTTGCCTCCGCCCAGCTGTGGCTCCGCGCGTTCCAGTCTCTTCCTCGCGACGACGAAGAGCCCTTTCTCTTTGGAACTGAAGTCGCTCTTTTGGCTTCCTCCCCGTTCCGTCGTCCGGGTCACTCTCCCCTTTCTCTTCAAAACCTCCCGCCAAGAAAGCTTCGAGCCTCCGTCTCGAAGCCTCCTTGCGACCTCATTGGCTCTGGCGTGTTGGTTGGTATGACGACACTGCCTGCCCCGCTCCTCCCCCGCCTTAGAACGGGTGAATATGCGCGAGCGGTAAAAGCAGTCAGTGTCGCCGGGAATCGAACCTGGTTTCGATTTCCGTGACAGTGGGCCTATAAAAATGCCAGCTTCGATTTTTTCCGACGTGATCGATGGAAACTTAACATCAAAATACTGAAAGCATTTGCTGTCCCTGTTTAAAATACGTTTAATGTGTAAAGGTGGCAAAATTATTTTCCAGGAAGGAACCAGTGGAACTGAAACAATGTTTTTTTCGCCAGGTGTGAAAGTACTTCTGATTGGCCACTGCTTCTGAATCCAATGTTCCGTCCTTGCTCTGGAGTCCCATTCACACAAAACACATGGAAATTTGGTGTAGCCTGCTTGTTGGCTGAGCAATATTGCAATCATCTTGAATTCTCTGCACACAGACCATTCATGACGATCGTACTGCACATATTCCAACAGAAATTTAACGTTGTTGTATATCTCTTTCAAAGTCACAGAATGTGCTACTGGAATGGATGGATGGATGTTAGTATTGTGTAATAAAACACTTTTTAAACTGGCTTTGCTAGCATCTATTAACAACCTCCACTCTCCATTCTTGTGATCGATGTTGAAGAATTTCATCACTGCTGCAATGTCTCGGCAATAAACCAAACCGCCTTCCTCTTCAAAAAACGGAACCAAATCTGCTTCTGTGTCTGTACCAGGAGAATCTCATATTAGGACACAGTAAATTCTTTTCATAAAGTCGTGATCCTAAAAACTCTGCTGCGCTTTTAGGTAAATTCAAGTCGCGAACCAAATCATTAAGTTCATTCTGGGTAAATGGCACTGGGGTTTCATCCTCCATGCTGTCCGGTTGGTACATCTCATCAATATATTACTATCTGAATCGATATCCACTGGGGGCTTCACATTGAACGAGGATGGCACAGGAAAGGATTTACTATGGGGAACTGGTGCTATGGCAGTTGGAATATTGGAATACACAATGTTACGCTTACTGGTACTGGTAAGAACCAAGATCTTCATTGTGAGAAATAGCAATCAGTACTGTGATTTCTAGACTCACGCCACACCCTCGGTACACCGAACGGCATTGATTCCCTTTTTCCTTTTATCCAATTCCTCAATCCCTCCACACAAGCGCGGCATACTTTGTGAGGAGCCCACATTTGTCTTGGTCTGCAAGTTTCATCCCGAAGTATTGCAAATAAGCATTTTTCACGAAAGCCGTAATATCTTGCCTTTGTTTTCCTGTCGTATAACAGCCGCATATATAGCAAAACATGTCAGGTTGATTGACACAACCACGTAAGGCCATTGCAAACGCCAAAAATAAACAAACTAACGGTCACGTAATCAATGCAATGCATATGCGAGCAGTCGTGCTTTGCACTGACTAGTGCACGTTCTGGCCGAAATGGCACAACATGGGCGGTAGTCATGTGAGCCGTAAATAAAGAAGGGATTAGTTGGGTAAGGTATGAATCATTTCCGGAGATGAATTTATCTTTATCTTTTCGTTACCCATTCATTACGTTCCTTCAGAGAACATTTTCCACACGGTTCAAACGTTGATATATACGAATTTCATTAAAAAATTTCGTGTTTTTTACGAGGAAGATTGATAAATAAGGTCTCCATGGCTGTAACTTGTTTATTTGTTAACCGATTTTCAAAATTCTTTTTGTATCTTATACTCACATTTGTCCTCTATGTAATGCACTATTCACTTTTCGACATAGTCCCATCCCTTTCCACGCATTGTACCAACGAGTGACCAGTTGGGTGAACCCGTCGGAGAGGAATTCCGGAGTTGTTGTCGACACCAGGATTGAATGGCACTTTCGACCCTCTTCTGGAGTACGTTAACGTCCGCCCGCACACGAGTCCCCACACACTAGAGGCGTTGCAGCGCCTACAATTCAAAGATGAAAAATTACAGTTCAAAAATGAAAGACTTTGCACATTGCAACTTTCACCACTTCCCAAAGAAGAAAGAGCCCCTTAAAGGACATGAGTTGGTTCTGACGGCGAGGTAAACGCTGCCATTCAATCCTGGTGTCGACAACAACTCCGGAATTCCTCTCCGACTGGTTCACCCAACTGGTCACGCGTTGATCAACAAAAGTGGTGCAGTGCGTGGAAAGGGATGGGGACTGTGACGAAAAGTGAATAGTGCATTACATAGAGGACAAATGTGAGTATAAGATACAAAAAGAATTTTGAAAATCGGTTAACAAATAAAAAAATTACAGCCATGGAGACCTTATTTATCAATCGCCCCTCGTACTTTTTCACATTTTCGTGATTTGTAAAAAAACAAACAAACAAACAAAAAAAAAAAAAAAAAAAAAGAAAAAAAAAAAAAAAAAAAAAAAAAATGTCGTGTTACGAAATTTTGAAGGTCATTTTCGGAATCTGCGGGAAAAATCCCTTCCGATACACCGCTTTACTTCAAAACAACAAAAAGTGCAGATTAGTGTTATCCCTCATTTATGAACACCCTGTATACACAGGGCAGTACTGCTGGGTAGCCTATCCGCTCGACTGCAAGAAAGAAAGCCAAACAACTGAAACGTCATACATTGTTACATCATAGGTTGACCAAATTTAGGGCTTATTATTGGTAGAAAAATGATTAACAATGGTCGAAATATGATGATGTAACAACATATGAGCGGATAGGCCACCCAGCAGTACTGCCCTGTATATATTTGCAACACCCTGTACGCAGACATTCTGCGACACCTGCGTGACGCCATTCGCTGCAAACGTCTACATCTTTGGACCAACAAATCATGGTACTTCTCCATGATAAAGCGCCGGCTCCGTTCGTTTCTTGTGCAGAAGTATCTGGCAAAACACGGAGTAACTATACTTTTACAAGCTCTTTACTCATCTGACATGCCTCCATGTGATTTTACCTTTTTCCCGCAATGAAGACAGAGTTGAAGGGGCATCACTTCCAATCAGCGGAAGAGATCAAGCTGGCTGCGATGGAAGCTCTGAAGAAGGTGGCAAAAAAGGTCTGCAGCCCGCCTTCGACAAAATGTATGAACGTTGGCAAAAGTGTATAGTTGCCAAAAGCCATTACCTCGAGAGCCAGAGTGTTTAAAATATGCCTCGTCCCATACTTCTTTTTTCCGAAGCAAACTTCGCGTACTTTTTGAACTTACCTCGTATAATTCTCATTTACTCTCTTGAGAGTGAAAAGAGTTTTGAGTAGTAACAAGAAATTAATCCCTCCGAAGAAGGTATAAGAAAGTAGCGGAATTTCTGAGATCATTTAATTTTACCCCTTTATCTGCACTTTTTAATCCCCCCCAATTTTTTTAATCCCCTCTAACTCCCACCTCCGTAACTCCGACCCCAGTTTACCAATCAAAGCCAAACTAAATAGTGAAGTAGGACATGTCTATGGCCAGCTACAATCCGAATTTCAATCTTTTACTTAAAATCATGTAGAAAATATTAAGGAGACAGACGGACATTGTAAAACCAGTAAGTGTTCCTTTGTTCCGCTACTTAATAAAATTGTTTAGCGTAGGGAAAAATTTACAAATTGCGTATTATTTTGCAACAAATTTTTTAAAACTATGTACGCGGCCAACATTTTTTTCGTTTTCATCCTTTCTTCAAGAAACAGTAGCTTAACATTTAAATGGCACGATAGTTACAGACTTACACAGTGCAATCACTGTTGCCGCGAAGATTATTTGATATTGGATACATCGGATATCTACACATGCGATTTTTTAAAATTGTAATTGACTATAAACCAAGTCATTTTAGGCACTGTCCGGTATTTTCGACATCATGTCATCCCGGACAGCAAAAATTCCCATTTTGGATGAGTTTAAATTTGCATCGTAATTGAGGAAATGTTGTTTACCATTGAAAAGCACAGTAAATTTTCTTATCAAAGTCAGCAGCTTCGTAACTGAAATTACCCGTTAAACGTCATTAAGTTTTTCATTTTTGTAACTGAAGTTACACGTCCATCTTTCCCCTATTTTTCTTAGAAATGCTTTTAATATTTTTCTTTAGTTTTTATTTAAACATCTCTAGTTTGGTCAATTTTTCAATAAAAAGAAATAAGAAATTCACGATGTTAGTGTAACATATATTAAATTCAAGATGGCATATAGTATATCATGTTTCTACTATTCAACCGATAAAAATAAATCATCTTTATATAACTCATGAATAAAAGAAATGGAAATTCTGTTTTATTTCTCCCCGTCTTAACATGAATCATTTAAAGCGAATAGAGACTCGTTTTTTAACTGCCTAACAATCGTCCGCCGCATTCTACTGCTGTTTTTTCTTTAAATCCACAGGGTACAGATATTTCATGCTTGTTGATGCTTCAATTTTTACCTCTTCTTCTCCTCTTTCCTTTTTTAAACTTTTCTTTCTACACGTGTTCTCTTTTTTTTATGTAAAACCATCCTCGTGAATAATAAATCTAGCGCTCTCTCGTAAAGTGATTCCTAAGAGCACATGACGTTTATATTTCACCCCGGAAGGAAGGTCAATACTTCGTGTTGGTACTGAAGGAGTTATTCTAATTCAAAAAGTTTATATAAACATATAGTCCTTTATTAATGGTTTCTGAGATACAGCTGTTTGAAATTAAAATTATGAAATTGTTTTTATTTTACTCATTAACATTAACTTTATCATAACAAATTTTCCAGTATTCTGCCACGTATTCGAAGATATTTCTCTCCCTACACGAATTTTCAGCAGATGGAGCATCTACTCATAGTACGAAACTTGTGCTAGTACACTTAAATGCAATTTTACTAATGGCTGGATTAGTCGCGGTGGAACAGTTAGTTGACATCAAGATTACCCAACCTAATTCCCTTGGATTTCTGCTTGTGAATTTGGTTATGTGTGAGGTTTATAAAACCACAGTCAATACACGAGATGAGCTTACTGCACGTATAACAGATGCTGTGGGCCAAATAAGAGAACGTGAAGATGCAATTCACCACATTCTCACGAGTATTGAAAAATGCATCGAAGTACGTGGCGGAATTTCGATAAAATAACCATACCATAGCCACACGAAAATAATGACCTTTCCTCCATGGAAATGATGTACATATATATATGTAGGCTATTAAGTTTTATTTTTATTTCTTCGTTTTCTAGAGCCCGATCGAAGGCAAATAAAAATACATAGCGGGTTAATTTGTTTAATGAGTGTAATTGTCACGAACATGCACAGTGGAAGAGTGTGAGTGATCAAGGGTATCGTAAACAAGGAGCATACATTTATTGAACTTTTTATAACCAACTTTAATTGCACAATAATAACTGAATACAGAATAAGTTTTACAGTAAATGATAGGAAGGGGATTCACTCTCTGAATAGCGAGTGATACCTTCTTACAATGTAATTAAGGTTATAAGGGGAATTACTCTAATACGAGGAAAATCTCTCGTAACTAAAGATGAAATTACACCGTACAGAAAAAAATGATTAGACGAACGGAACCTTCAACGTCCGTAATTAAAACAGTTAATACAAATACGACAAAACGTCGTCAATTACAAAGAAATTTTACCAGCCCGAATAGGGAAACAAGTAATGACACAAATGGCTATTGCTGTTCCGCTTCTCAACGATGCGAAGCACTATCTTTGATAGAAGCTAAGGAAACTTACTAAATCTCACGGCTACGCAGGGCGTTGACCTCCTGGGCCGTCCCGCAAGGGAAGCTAAAAATATAAATAGAGTAGCTATTAGCACTGAGCAAAAGTGGATTATCATATTCCCACACTCTAATGTAAAACGCCGTCACCCTAGCTACCTTACGATTAATCATTAACAATCAAAAAAAAACACAAGAACCCTTACGCTTTGCTCGACGCACTTTACACAGACAAAGCTTTTAGCGCCAATGCTAGAGCTATTAATTTGCAAGAAAACAATTATAGCCAACGCTAGTAATATAAATTATCTGCTTAGCTAAGTGCGGAAAGCGGGAGCTAATTTGCAGGGCCTAGAAAACTGACAGTTGGCCTCATAAAGCAAAATTGTCAGAGCACTGAGCGGGAGCAGCAAGGGAAGTAAAAAAAAGCGAGCGAACCGAATCGATTCCGAAGACGAGGGGGAGGAGAGAAGGCGGAGATATTCAATGGAAAAAGGAAAGCAGCGAAGCCCGCCGTCCGTAAAGGAAAATAGAAGAGGCAGAATCTTCGAGAAGGATGAAAAAGAGTTTTCATTGGCTGAGAAAAACGACATGCAAAAAGAGGTAATTAAGAGCGGTATAAAAAGGAAGGAAAGGAGAAGAATGGCAGAGAGCAATATCACAGAGTCTGGAAAAGGAAAAGTACGGAGAAGCAGTCGCATTATCGTTGGCCGAGCAAGAACAATGAAGAAAAGGTTCTCACTCACCGTTCGCCCTCGTCTTTAATGAATCCAGGTATAAACTCGGATAATTTTCATTGGAGAAGACGAGACTGCGAGTTTTCCGGCATAAGGCTCCCGCCCGCGGAGGACCGACAGAAAGACGTCGTGTCGACGACAAAGGACATTCATTGCTCTGACCAGGCAAGTGCTTCGAAATTAAATATTAATTAAAATATTTTTGTGCCGCCCTTAATCAGAAATTCCAGCCAGGAAACCGAAAAAGACTCTCATGCATGTTACGAGCGATTCAGCGAACTCTCCTCCAATGCATAACAGCAAACGCCGCCTCCGAATAAATCTTCGAAGAAAACTATAAGCGACGCATCCCGCTTTCCTGCCGAGGTAGACGGCATCGAAGAGGAGACGCCCCGTGCCCCGCTCGCCCCGACTTCTTTCAAGAATCCAGCTGACCCAGGCCTCATCGACAGCGAGCTACGGACCTTGGAACCAAGAGCTGCTAGTGACCCAGTGGACACAGCTACCGACATCGGCAAGGATCCGCCTCCACCCACGATAGAGGACATCAGCCCCGGTGGACCGTGCAGCGAGCCCCAGACGCCGAATTTCCCCGAACTGGATTTCAGATCATTCGTTAACGGACCGACTCCCGCCTGCGCAGAAGACCTCCGTATTGCAAACGCGCTCCGTGAAGAGATCTCTCGCTGCGAGCCGCGTTTTGCTGCGTCGTCTATGCACGAGGGTAAAATGACTTCATATTAATAAGGAATTATCTGTTAAACAAGATTTAAAATTGAGAACTCAAGTTTTAAATTACTAATAACCAATAATGTGTTTGATTGCCTAGCGTTCGACGAGTCGGGCATTGCTAAATATCCATACTCTGCTAATTCTGAATTTTCTTTTCTACTTTGTTTATTAGCCGAGACATCGGATCCAATCCTACCAAACCTCGAGAGGTCGCCGCTCTCCCGTGCTGTGGTGAACCCAAGGGATCTACTCCGTCCGCCATTCTTTAGACAGCGAATCAGGTTTGAAGTCAGATTCTCAATCCAAGCCGGATTGCAGCCGAACTGCTATTCAATGACGATATTTCAAACCCGAACTGTAACTTTGTGAAATTTAATCGATATTAGTTGTGTAACTTCATCATTTGTTTATTAAATTATATTCATTAAAAGCATTCCAGTCTCCTCCTTCCTTCTCTGTCACGATAGTCATGCAATGCCACTTATTATTAAGAAAAAAGTCTTGAGAAAAATTTAGAATAATGGCGTTTATCTTTATTTTATGAATGGAATTACGGCTTACCTCGTGAGAGGGGCAAAAGTGCCGAGGCTCTCCCTTATATAAGCTTGGATGGTCCAGGGAAAGATTCCGGTGACTACGTCCTCTGGAGAGTAGGGCACTAAATCTCCCGCTGGGAAAACTCCGTAGCATGCACTGACTCGGAGCTCGGATATCACCACTAGTGACGAATCGATGTTGGGTGATAGGAAAAATTGGTCGGATCCAACTCCGTCGTAATTACGCCTTATCGGGTGCAATGCTCTCTTCGGCTCGGTAGGAGCTTTGTCCTTCACAACTTCTCGTGGTCCGTCTAATACGACGAGAGCGTCGGTCGCGGTTACTGCTGTCCTCTGCTCGGTGGGAGCGTTACATGAGGGCCGTCGCTGACCGATCGTAAGACACGCTAACGAAGTCGAGAACGAAGACTTGTTTGTAGCATTGTCTTCTTTTAATGGCACTAGAGAACACTCTAAAGAAAGCGAATTATTATTAGCATTAGCAACTAGAAATGAATTAGCATCTAAGCCACAGTCTGAGTTCACGTTGCTCGTTCGTTCACTCTCTCGCTCGCCTTCTTTTTTCAGCGCTTGTTTGGCGGGAAGAACCTTCATCGAAGTTTCTCGAATGTTCTCTCTCGGTGAATTCGGGAGCCGATTAACAGGCGACCTTTCCCCATTGATCTCACTAGCCGAATCCCTGTGTCTAAACTCCCGCTCGTCCGCCTTTCTACCGCGCATACGCTTGCGCTCGATTTCTTCTTCCGCAATCAAGGATAATATAAAAACAGTTGTCTCTTGATTGCGGAAGGCGACAGCCGAACTCCCGCAGTATTTCCTAGCTTACGTCGACTGCTAGAAATACTGGATCCTGTAACTGTCGCAATCCTTTATGACAGTAACCACTTTAGCATTTTTTATGGGAGTCAGATTAGGAAAAATGCCATATGAACGTAAGTCGTATTCCATTTAGGTACAGGATTACAGAGGGTTGTTAGAGATCAATGGTAACAAGTTGATCTGATCTGATCTGGTACAGAGGGTAGATTATCGCTGTATCCCACCAATGATAATCTGGCGCTTATTCCTTCAAGGGAATATTGCGCTATCCCAGTAACTTAACGACTGCTACGAGATGACAGTAGCAGCCGGGACCGACGGCTTAACGCGCCTTCTGAAGCACGGGGCTTTCATGATGGAAGAACCGCTGGCGGACGCACAACCAATAGCTATCATCCCCCAGCTGCTGGGCATCCAGCACTGGTCACTTAGCAAATGGGTCAGACTAATAGTCCCGCAATAGCTGTTTCCCCAAATTGCAACCTCACCCAGCAGTAGGTCCATCAAGTCACTGGATGTCACCTAGCCAACGGCGCCGTGCCTGAAGTTTCTTAACTCCATCAATCGGCGAGCCAAACGACGAGACAACCAGGCCACAGCCAGCCTCAAGGTAACAAGTTACAGATGGCCAGAAAGGGTGGAAAATCCCTTTAACCACCATCAAGTGTGTTCAGTCTGGTAGCCATTGTCCTGCTATTGTCCTACATCGCAGTTTCCAGTGCAGGAGATTGGAACGCAGAAAACCAAGATCAATTCGTAACCACTCCTGTTAACGTTCACGCTTTCCAAAGACCCTCCACTGTTCGTGGTCGTCTCTTTCCCAGGACCCGTTTAAGTAGGCCAAAGCTACGAAATTCCATAGGCGAAAATTCCGGCGACGTGACGGGTATGTCGCTGAATGGATGGAGCGGATTCCGATATCTTCTTGCATGCGTTCCAGGAATGTGCGAGTTGATGCCGCCGATCTTGTCTTGGTGCAGCGATACCTTGTTTAAGTCTATAGTATAGACTCTATACCATACAAAAAGGGGATTTCACGGGAAATATGGGGTTAGCAGGTTAGTCTGATAGTACCGGGTGGTTATATTTAAAGTTCCCCACTTTTGCGCGGGCTGCAGAGAGTGTTGTTGCACGGATAATGATGAAACTTTGTGTATAGGCTATGTTGAGCATGAGGAAGAGAATTCCAACTGAAATTTTATTAATGTATACTGTTGCCATCAGGGAAAGAAGTGGCGCCGCATGCAAAAGCGCAATTCATCTGTGAACAACCAGTCTAGAGAGGTCACCATGCCGTTGGGAAAGAAAGAACGTGCGCTCCTGATGAAGCTCTGGTAATAGAGCTCTACTACCTGAACAGCAACAATAGTACAACCTCACTGCGAGAATATCGGCGTATTCGAAAGATGATGCAGGAGGTTTACGAAAGATGATGCAGAAATTCGAAGAGACAGTTAGATGTGCTGTCCGTTCACCAGACCTTAATCCATGTGACTTCTAGCTTTGGAGAACCCTGAAGTATAGTGTTTATCATGGAGGCGTACGGACCTTGTCTGAATTGAAAGAGACAACATCATTCGTCATGTTCCAGCCATTTCACTTAGTGCTATTGTTGAGCACGCTCTCCTACGCTTCAGTATGTCATCGACGCAGAGGGTGCGCATATTGAATAGTCTCTCTAACTGCTTTCAAAGTACTTTTTCCCTTGTTTTTGCAACCGTATGCAGTAATAAATTTTCCGTTGGAATTCTTTTCCCCATGCTCTGTATAGCCTATACACAATGGTTCACCACTATCCGTATAATAACGCGGTCTGCAGCCCGCACAGAAATGGAACTTTAATTATAACCACCCGGCATCTAATGCAAACCAATCCAGAAATAAGGAAATAATGCTATTATTATTTGATAGTTCATTAAACATGTCAATAATTTCTTTGTTACTCTTTCTTCCACATTAAGAGTTTAAATAGCAAGCATCCTGAAAGAAATGTCGTTGTTTATACTGGTTTAGCTCTTGCCTATCTTACATAGAAATATTGAAGAGTTGTATAAGTTCTTATTCACAGTCCATCGTATCTACATGGTATCTAAGCTCAGTTAATGAGTTCTATACGGACTGATGAACAATAATCGAAGAGTGCGCGTCAACATCTTTAATGCTTCTCTCTCCTATTTTGAAATCACCAGTGAGGTAAATTGAATACTTGTAAGCGCCGAAGGTAATGGATTCTTTCAGGGAAAATCTTGGCCAAAACAAGACCCCATTCTGAAGAGTTGTTAAGCTTTTGGTAGGATATGACTAATGTCATATACTTTAAACTCTTACTACGAAACTAAGTATACAGTGAACAACTCGATATTATGAACAACACGATCGAATGAATGAATAACTGAAAGAAAACAGGCGTTTTCTGGTCACTCGACAGAGGTTTTCACCATGATAAAACACGCCCTCATAATCCACGAATCACTTAACCTTGTCTTTGTATTCAGTGCTGGCGCAAGTGGGTGTGTAGGTTGTGCACCCCACAAGGGCGCAAGCTAGAGGGGGCGTCAAAAGGTGATCGGAAAATATCCCACAACGAAAAAAACATTATTAATTTTTCGTGTGAGTGTTTTTCCCGCTGTGCGCATTTTTCTATTATTTTTATGGTATAGGCAAAACTGGATTATTATATGATAATCAGGCTAATGATAACGTAGGTTTTGAAAACTAAGTAAGTTTTATGCAGGGTGCCGAATCTATTTCTACATAAAGGTACCTTACATATCATCATGCAGGGGCGCCAAATCAGCTTCTGCACAAAGGCACCCTTACATATTAGCGCCGACCCTATCTGTATTCTCATCTTGCACTTTTAGGTTACATTTATATTTCGAATTTGCAGCATTTATTCATGAAAAATTGTGCTTATTTGAATTCTCTGTCTCCAAATCTCCTGAAGCAGATTTATGAAGCTTTTACAACTTTGGAAGAGCGTTATTGGTTCAAATAAAGACTATATACGTTACATGATTAATTTAGCAAGGTGATTATCTATTGTATACAAAGTAATACACATGTTTCTTCAAAATAATACAGATGCTTCAATTTTTTACACAACCGAGCCACATTATTATGATCACTTCATATTTTGCCATCAGAAGCGCATAGCTAATAAAAAAAATCTCATGGCGCGAGCTCGTTTGCTGAATATAAAAAGTGAAATATCTGTCTTAATGTAATGTTTGCACTTAATATAATAGGGTCATTCCACATCAATTTAGGCAGAAATTTTATAGTTTTGGCACTTGACCTCTCGGATTTTAATGAAATTTGGTATATACAATTGTGCTAGGGAGTTGGTAATGAATGCCAAATATTATTCATTTTTTTTTCATTTTTATGGAAGTTACGGACATTTAAAATATATTTTCGAAATTTGAGTAGGGGCCTTATCTATGAAGTACTGTAATTCCTTTTTATTTTATTTAGAAAGATGTGATTGGTGACATATGAAAGCTCTTTAAATGTAGATTCTATATAAAATTTTAAAAATTATATTACGCATGCGCAAATATTTGAATTTAATAAAACCTCTATTTATGCAAATTTCTCAAATGGTGGGTATTTTTTTTTCGTTAAAAAATTATTAACATACTTTCTTACACATACTTTCTTAAAAATTATACAAAAACTTCAAAACTGTGTTTTGCTCCGTTTTGAAGATATTAATTTTTAAAGCTCGAGTTCCAAACTGTATGTTACAGTTCTTCAGATGGACACCGCATCCAAAGAAATAAAAATTTTGCGGTAATATCCGATTGTCTTAAACATTCTACGGCTGTTTTTCATTCCTTTCAATGTGAACTCATTAAGTTTTTAAAAGAATACTCAATAAATGTAGAGAAGATACGAGGGTTGATCGAAAAGTAATGCCTCCATGGCTGTAACTTTTTTTATTTGTTAACCGATTTTCAAAATTCTTTTTGTATCTGATACTTACATTTGTCCTCTATGTAATACACTATTCACTTTTCGTCACAGTCCCCATCCCTTTCCACGCACTGCACCACTTTTGTGAACTCGTCAGAGAGGAATTCCGGGGCTGTTGTCGACACCAGGATTGAATGGCAGCTTTGGGCCATCTTCTGCAGCACGATAACACTCGCCCGCAAACAATCGCCTCACACTAGAGGTGTTGCAGCGCCTACAGTTCAAAGATCTTGCACCTTGCGACTTTCACCACTTCCCAAAGAAGAAAAAGCACCTTGACAAATCCTCGGAAGAGAAAATTTGATAGAAGTCATAATTCCAAGGGTTTGGCATGGATACAGCAGAGAAGATTACAGACACGAAGATGGAACTCCCCCGGCAGAAGTAGGCTCGCTGAGAGAAGAGAGAAGGAAGGAAAGAAAGGCCATTGGCAGAGACAGTGCGCAGGTGCGCCTCAAAATCCTCCAAGCCAAGATAAAAGGAGAGGCAAAAGAGGAGGAAAGCAGAGAGTGATTCCAGAGCGATTGGATGATGATGAAGCGGACCCAGGACAGACCAATTATTAATTCTACTGTAATTATCGAATTTCTTGTATTCTTTTAGATTCGGGCTTTAGTGCAAAACAACGCATTCAACAGTGAGTGTGTGTGTGACTGTTTGTTGGTGAGTGACCCTCCCCCGGGGACCACGAACTTTTTCTCTTTCTTTCATCACCATGGAAAACATGGTGATTATGATTGCCGACGGCCCGTTCGCCGTTGGCATGTTTAAGAAGGAGTTGTATGCTAAGACTCGTATTCCTCCGGTTCTCCCGTCTGGCAATCCGGCGTTTCGGTGCTTCAGCGCTTATCCCCGACAGAGTCAAGGATGTTCTGTCGACAGCGTAATGTAGCAGACCGAATAGTGGCTGCTGATTTTGTGAAAGTTGGACAAACCACCGTCCACCTAATTCACGCTGACCTCGGACATCTGCCCGTCCTAGTCCGAGGTGCATCACCACTGATGGAGGGATCGTACCTGAAGGACTACATGTCCGGTTATGGGGAGGTGCTGAAAGAAGCCTATCCACAACATCTGGATTCTTCCCTGCAGAAAACTGGTGACATCATACTGGACATCATACTGGTGACTTGAGAAAGACATTCCCGACTCCCGTGTGTTTCACGGAGAAAAAGTCTCCATGACTTACAAGGGGCAAAGGCAGCGTTGGTACTGCAAAAAGCCGACTCAAGTAAGGAAAGACTGTCCTCTCCTCAAATAATGTGAGACTTGTCAGAAAATCGTGGGCAAATATCATCGCTGCCCAGAGAGGACCTTCGCAGCATCAGCAGCTCCACCATCGCCGTCAAAGGGAATATCGTCCCAGCAGCCAGCAGTGATGACAACGTGGCTAGAACACCTGTGCCACACAGAGCTACGCTGCCTTCACCTTCTCCTCGAAGACTGCGTACATCACCGTCTCCGCCGCCTCTTCCTGCTGATCTGAAGGTGGACATACCACCTCCACGGTTCCGAAAGTGGTTCCCCTTCCTCAGCCATCAAGTGACATCTCCATGGAAGAGGAGGCAAGCTCTGCATAGAAGAGGACGTAGACGAAGTGAAGGAAAAAATATGAAAAAATATTGACTTCATATTGACTTCATATCAGCGTAAGAAGAAGAAATTGATACTGATGTCCGATCCAAAAATAAAACTTTGGAGAAAGCCCCTTATCGTTTTGTTTATTTTAGAGAGCAACTGAAATTCAACTCATTCTATCGACGATATCTTTCTGAATTTACAAGATATTTGCTTGGGCTTTTTATAAGAGTAGCTCTATACATTTGGCTAATAAATTATGCAAAAGACAATTTGGTAACGCATGCGCAAGCGCAGTTAAATATTATTTAGTAAAAATGCTCATATTTCATCAAATATTTAATATTTTTCTATTCTGATTGCAGAGTGTTGTCTGTAGTTTATCAAGTTTTCTGTAAATGGCATTGCATTGGGTTGAAAATCTTGCGTGTTATAAACAAAAAAACTTATGAAAACATTTCGACCTTTTTAAAGAAACCTTTATAACTCCATGAATATACGTGCTATTCTCATACAAATGAACACAGAAGCAAGCCTCTTAAGCATATGCTACAGCTACAATGCATTTCAAGCATTATATTTTACAGGGTGATTCCAAACATTATTTTTTTGGTTCACTTCTTTGCTGGCCCCCTATTTGCCTTCCGGAGAAAACTTTCGCTGAAATATATGAGGTGTAACATCCTTTTTACACCCCTGAAATTTCAGGATAATTCGTCAAGTATTTTTTTAGATATTTGACAAAACGTCTAAAATCGAAAGTGTCCGGTCATTAATGGCAATATGGTGTATATATACAGGGTATGTTAGTAACTGGCGCGGTGCGACCGAGACGGTACTCAATGGAACATGGTTGTGCGCATGCGTTTCTTTTGGGTGCAACTAAAACCGGATAGCACGCAGGCCAGCCTACACCACCGTGAAGATTAGGCGCATTCGGCGGCACTCAGATCTGAGAGAACTGTCACGTGGTATCTTTTCTGAGCGTCTGAGTGACTGTTGCCGAACGCGCTTTTATCTCAGAAAGAAATGGCTTTACCGACTTTACAAATATTGAGAAGAAACGGCGGTTTTACTAATTTTATTGTACATGAAATAAAAATCTGCATCAAATGAACAACTCAGCATGATTAATATTCGATCGCGAGAAGAGTATACCATAAGGCCAGGGAGGAAAGGGTACACTGGGCATCGCCATGATTTGGCTCTCGTAGCTTTTTGATCTGAGCACTCAGAAAAAGAAAAGCTTGCTGAGTGTCTGAGCTCAGAATCTGACAGATTCGTTGCGTGCCGAACGCGTTTTCTTCTCAGGCGGAAGTACCAAAGTGCTCGCCGAACGCTGCTCTCTCAGATCTGAGTCAGATCTGAGCGCCGCCGAAAGCACCCCCCCCCCCCACGAAAATTTGCCATTATGTCAACTAAATCTGTTTCATGGGGGGGACTCCCCCCACCCACCCCCACGAGAAGGATTGACTGATTGGGCCAGCCCCCCTCAGTCCTCAGCCCCCCTCCCCGAAAAAAATTCTTTATATTAATTTTTAAAAGATGTATTTCAGGTATATAAATGTTATATACAGTAAAAGTTTTCGCTGATGTCTTGTGCACATCATGAATAATTTTTTTTCTGTTTGCTGGGGGTTTATTACACACCATATCTTTCTTCACTCTTTTTACCACTCTCTTCCCTTTCTGTGGTCAATGGTGGTCATATCTGAACCGACCCTTAAACATTACGTGGTCAAAGAAATTAGTTATCCTCACCCAACTAAGGTATTAAAGTGCAGATTTCTGATTCATTTTAAAGTTAGTACTTGATCTGCCTCCCGAACAGTGTAGTGAAAAAGAAAGACGCGAGTGGTCCAGGAGCCAAGCTCACTTTGCACGCTCGCCCAAAAAGTAAACCAGAGGAAGTAGACTGAACTGGGAGAGAAGCCTGATGAACCTCTTTAGTCCTCCAGAGAATGAGTCCCGAGAAGGGACGAGTCAGATTGTGGATTGAGGATCTGCCTCCCTCCCTTTTGTGGTCATAAGTAGTCAAATCCTGACCCCCCCCCCCCCCATGTGGTTAATGAGCGGTCCCGAAATGGCTTCGAACCAGGAACCAGTGGGGGTTCACCATTTCTGGATCATCACAGCCAAACAATTCTTTTACAAAGAAAAAATATTCTTTTAAAGAGGAGTCCGTACTTGTCGAATTTATTGAATTTTGTTCGCTTGTATGAATATTATAAGCATTTCTTTATTTTTATAATAACACTATAATTATAGAGTTTATAAAAATAAGGTTCATGAAAGTTATAATTATATAGTTCAGAAAAATATAGTTTATAAAAATAATATAGTTTTTATAGTTCATTTCAGATTAGAAAAATAAATCACTTGTTTTTTTTGAATTTACCCACCCGCTGCGATATTATTACTCCAATAAGTTTGCGTGTTCAAATATTGAGAATAATTGAAAATTAAAAATAATGAACTGACGAACTCCGATCTAATGCGGACAGACATTATAAATATTTATAAACCGAAAATTTTATTTTAATTATATTATTAATATCTCAAAAAAATCAACAAGATGATATAAAAAAACGTTAAATTACAGTTTAAGTACGTAGGTAAGAAAAAAAAAATCAGTTGGGGAAACGAACACAGATCTCAACTGAAAATTAAAAAATAAATTAAAAAACTAAAAAGAAAAATTTATTCATTTCATTAGCATTAAATAAAAAACTAAAAATAATAATAATAATAATAATAATAATAATAATAACAACAACAACAATGAATGGTTTCTATATTCACATTGAGATTTCATTAAAGCATTTCATTGAGAGAAAACACTGAGATTTCGTTATAAATCTTCACGGCTGGCCTGCGTGCTATCAGGTTTTAGTTGCACCCAAAAGAAACGCATGCGCTCAACCATGTTCCATTGAGTTCCATCTCGGCCGCACCGCGCCAGTATGTTAGTAGTATGAAGTTTATTTCATGAATTAATAGTTGTATTTATTTCATGAATAATTCTATTTCTCTTTTTGTGCACACCATTGGTTTCAAAAAAAGGCTGTTGGAGCCAGAGCTGGTGATAATGCTCCAGCATACAACCTTCAGATGGTCAGTAATCAGGACGCACAGGAGCCCATGCCTGGAGAAACAAGCAGCTCTTAACAGGTTGCATTATGCTTAGAGAAAAGGAAATTTATTACCTTCAGCAAACCTCCTTTCGGGAAGGCACAGCATTCTACTTGCACCCCTCTGAAATTGATTAACATTAAAAATAACCAGTAATGAATACAAACTGTTGTTCATCGGAGTCGATTAGTGGAAAATTTTCCTATGAAATTCATTCACTATTTATGAGACTATCCGAATAAACCATGAATCATATAGCTAAAATTAACATAAAGAGGATAAAAACGGAAATTCTCGAGGTTATGAAACGAAAATTCTCGAGCGCTTTTCGCGACATCTAGTGAGTGAAATTTATAACTGTGGTCTGCTAGTAAATGTGAAATGAGATTTATGGAAAGCACGGTCTATAGATATTCATGGTCATCGAGCTTCGGCCATTTTCCATTTTCCATTTCGGCGATGAAAGCTAAATTTTCTTGGGCTGCTGACGTCAGGTATATGTCATCAGCAACTTTTGCAGAGGAGAAATGCCGAGTTAACATTAAGCGATGTCGTCGTATACTGTAGTGATGGAAGGTGGAGTTGTGGAGGCTGATTCTGACATCTTATCAGCCTGTCACGCCCACTTTGCATCATTTTTCAACCACCCAATCGTCCCATCGGATGCCACTAGGAATTGGAGGGTGACTTCATCAAACTCGTCCCTTCATCAGTCATCCCTTCACCGAAGACGAAGTCAAGAAGTTTCTGGCAGCAAATAGTCGTGCTCAGTCCAGCCCGGGCTTGGACGGCCTTTCGTACTCATTCTACAACGTGACCTGGAAACTTTTTGGGCCTTTCCTGGTGAAAATCATCTTCCTCCCCAAAGTCCCAGGTCCGGAGAAAGTAACACAGTGGAGACCTATAACTCTCCTCAACACAGACTATAACTCTTGCTGTGCTAAGCATCGACCAGGAAAAGGCCTTTGACAAAGTGAACCATGCGTTTCTGTTTGAAATTTTCCAGCATCTTCGTCTTCGGGCTTTTGCTACGGTTATCTCTGCACTGTATGCTTCGACCACATCATGCGTGGCGATTAATGGTTCCATATCGCCCACCTTCGAACACTTAAAAGGTTCATACAGGGGTGTCCGTACATCTTCTATCTGGAACCATTACTGCAACATATTAATCGCCACCCAGATGTTCATTGATACGATTAGCCTGCAATATCTATTAACGTCTGGTCGCTGGCGCATGCAGACGACATAGTGCTATTTGCGTCAGATTCTTATTTCCTGAGCATCTACAAAGAGACTTTCGACCTCTTTAGTGCTTCGACGGGGAATATCATCAACCTCGTCAAGTCTAAAGGAACTGATATTGGGAACGGGACTATCTTAAACATTTCCCAATATCATGGTGTGGCCAAATTACAGTGTTAGGTCATGTGTTTTCTTTCCTACCGGACATGGGGTCTCGTCACTGGCAACCAGTGATTAAAAAGTGCGTTTCCCGCCTTGACAGAAATTTTCGTTTTACTACATCCATGTCTGTCAGGGTGCGATTCATTAAAGTTCATGTTTTACCACTGTTGACTTCTAAATGCCTGTTCACCTTACCATCTTGTCATCAACTACGAGAGATGCGCAAAGCAATTGTGAAATGTGTGTGGGGTTATGAAGCCAATAGTTACCCAATTAAGAGTGACTTTATCTTCATCCCCTTTGATATGGGAGGGGGTTGAGGCTGATAAACATCCGGCAGTATCTTATTGCGGCTAGGATGGCCGCATTGATCCGTGTTTTCTTTCTTCCTCCCCCTATTTGGGCAAACTTCATGTTTTTGCATCTTCATTTCTTTTTTACGGTGAACAGGCTGCCGATTCCATCTTCGTTGCCAGTAACGATTAATTTACGATTCCCGGACTTTTACAAAAATGTATAATTCGATCTTGGACTTTTATTCCCGGACTACGACAACTCGACCCACTAGACTGGAGTAATTTACGTCTTGATTGGTTCTTCCAGCAGTCCGACCAGGGTGCGATCACCAACATCTTTCGTTTGCACCCTGATTATCCGTGGTCAGCTATTTTAAAGGCAATGAAAACAATTGCGTTTGATAGAACTTCCTTCAGTTACCAGTGGCGACTGCTGCATCACGGATTCTACACTCTCCAGCGTTTATATCTTCAGGAGAATTGTCGGATCTGCTGGATGCCAGTTTTGTGGTGTTGAGGAATCTATTAAACATGCGTTTTATGAGTGCTCGTTTGCAAAGGCCATCTGGGATCGTCTCAAACAACATTTTAGGCTGGCAAGCCTTTTTTACCAGGCATTACGATTCCTAATGGATGATTCCACCGGGTGCATTGAAGTTGGACCCGGCCGTCTCCATCACCTTTATGAACAGAGAACTGTGGCTTGCTCGGCTCGGTAGGGGACTAATCTGAGAGCTGCACCTGTGTGGAAGCTGCACATTTAAGGTCCTTCCTCCTCCTCGAATGGCATCGGCTAGGTCCAGCAATGTTTAAAAGACATTATTCATCATCTAAACATCTTTGTGTGGTCATCGAAGGAGATCATGATACTTATGGGCATCATTTCACGTTCCCCATGGACTTCTGATGGCCTACCGGTGGGCGAACGAGTCTCAATCGAAGACGTTTAATTAAGCGACGCAGCCCTAAATAAAGGGCTGCTCGACTCTTGAAGCATGTGTGCCTGAACACCCCGTTTTTAAAGATCTGATTTAGGGTGTTCGCTGAGGCAAAAAACATCAAGCCCTAGCTCCAACAACAGCGGACCCAGGACGGCCAAGCCGAAGGAAAGTGATTTACGAGCAATCGAGAGACAGATGACGAACTAAGACGATGGAAAAGGGATCGCATTCGTCAACCTCGAGGTAGATCAAGAAAGCAGCCGCTGGGACCGCACTTGATGTAGAGGAGGCTCATCTTCATTTGTTCGGCCGAGCTCGGGATTACAGCAAGGCAACTTCCAAATTCACTCATCAACGCCGCAGAACGTGAAGCCAGCGACTCATCGCGCACAAGCGAATCTATATGTCGGCCGACAGTGAATCCGCTGCCCAAGATCGCCCACGTGTACCCGGATTCGAAGACGTTGAAAGGAGGGAGTTCATCGCAGAACTGCCGGAATTTAAGTGAGATACGCGACAGACACCAGTGATAGATGTTCCCAGCAAGACAGGGGTCTCGCTAGTTTTTCAAAGAGACGTATTCAAAGTCGTCCGCCTGACCCTATGAAGGAACCCGCACTGGGGAAGCAAAAGGACTCTCAGCGACCGCAGCCAAAGAGGAGAGGTCGCAGTCGTCCTTCACCTCGGACACTCCGTCGCCCGATTCCCAGCGCCCCAGTCTAATAGCCAATTACAACTTCCCGTGG
The DNA here is from genome assembly GCA_023313115.1 of Rhysida immarginata. Lineage (NCBI taxonomy): Eukaryota > Metazoa > Arthropoda > Chilopoda > Scolopendromorpha > Scolopendridae > Rhysida > Rhysida immarginata. The sequence continues at coordinate 2,966,372 of JAHWFO010000211.1, read as the reverse complement.
GAGATGGATATCATCGAAGTGGTCCATCCCCTGAAATCTTTAGCCAGTATTCTCGCGGGGCACCCTACTGAATGTCGGCGCTTAGACCTAGGGGAAAGCTTCAAGGCTCACCCGCTCCGGTCGACAAATCTATATAGGTCGCCTTACAAGACTTACCTGGTCCCGGAATTAGCATTGAGCCCCACTTGGAGTTGAACCACGTCGACGAGGAAATACCAATTGGACTGATATTCACTTAATCATTTGTTGCTTACTGACTTTTCCCAATCAGTTAATGTTTAAATTCCAATTTATTGATTGACATTTATTAAATTATTTCTATTATACAAACATCTCTTCCTTACTCTGTATCTAATACACAAAAGCGCATGACACACCTTTTATCTCATTCAATCCCTGATGACGCGATAAAAGATGCCATACAATCCTCTTATCGACAACCCCGGATCTCCTTTCCGACGGGTTCACCCGACTATAAGTGGAAAAAGATCACCCGACCGGTTCAACCCCGGATCTCCTTTCCATTATAGTCACGGTTTAGCGCAGTGCGTGGAAAGGGATGGGACCTATGTCAAAACATGAATAGTGCATTATATAGAGGGCAAATGTAGGTATCGGGTATAATTAGAATTTTGAAAATCGATTTAAAATAAAAAACGTTACAGCCATGGAGGCATTACTTTTCGACCTCGTATATTACTTTTCTGATGGTGCTGCTTCATAATATAAAAACAAATATAATATATGCAATCTACTATATCATAAACGAGATTTTGGAATTTCTGCAGAATGGCACTATTTCGCCACATTTCATGGGAAGGGGCCAAGTGATGGATTAGGTTAGCTGCCAGAGCTAGCCTTCAAATGCCCCCAGAAAGAGAAATACAAACTCCAAGGGATTTATACGATTTCTGTTCGTTTCAAAGGAAGAGATACAGGCATATGAAAAAAGATTATAGAATAGATTCGATTCAGTCAGAGCTGTGAAACGGATAAGAAATTATCATACGGCGATACCTTTATCTGAATCACATGTCCAGAATGAGATGATTCAAAAGTTACTTTACAGTGGCTGGTCGGAGCTGGAAATGCCCGCCATCGGCCTCACGACATCGGCTAGTGCGCAGTTGCATGTTGTGAAACACTCTGCTCAATATGGCTGGTGAGATGTGCTGAACTTCAGTTGTGATTTCCTCTTTCAGCTCAGGCAAAGTGTGCGGATTGTTTGCATACACTTTACCTTTCAAGGCACCCCAAAGGAAGAAATCGAGAAGTGTGTGGTCCGGCGAGCGTGCAGGCCAGATGCAGCGCGAGATGATTCGATCAGCAAAGACGTCCTGTAGAATGTGCATTGATGTGTGCGCTGTACACGGTCTCCATGCACTACTGCACGCTAACGCTTGAATTTCCCTGTATAATGAAGCCTGTATCAACTTCAGCTACCTCTGCAATTCATCTCGTCCTTCAGGGTAACTCGGAAGCGATTGACTCTGAGGAAGTGTAAAGTAAATATACGTTCTTTATTACTAACAATTCGACATCATAATGCAAATTTATATTTTCTTGCTAAATCATCTTCTTATTTAACAGGTGCTCAATACTTTTCTGACTTCTGAAAAAAAATCTGAAGTTCTAAGAAACATTTTTCCTATTGATATAATTATTATTGTAATGCTATTATTGATTTTATTTTTTCGTGTAATTATAATTAATAATACTATTTATATAAATAATAAAACGTAAATAAATGAATGGTCTCAAGATTACACGCTTTCTCTTCCCTGTACGAGTAGTCAAGTCCCTACTATCTGACTCCCGCTGCTTGGAGCTCAAGCTTTAAAAATTAATATCTTCAATACGGAGCAAAACCTAGTTTTGAATTTTTTGTTTAGTTTTTAAGAAAGTATGTGTAAGATGTTAATAATTTTTTAACGCAAATTGAGAAATTTGCATAAATAGAATATTTTTATTTAATTCAAATATTTGCGCATGAATAATATAATTTTCAAAATTGATATAGTATCTACATTTAAAGAGCTTTCATATGTCACCAATCACATCTTTCTAAGTAAAATACAACCGAAGTTACATTACTTCATAGATAAGGCCCTCACTCAAATTTCGAAAATTATAAATGTCCGTAACTTCCATAAAAATCTATAAAAATTAATAATATTTGGTATTCATTACCAATTCACTAGGACCAGTATACAGATGTTCATAAAATGAGGGATAATAAGTACCTAGCGTGATCCTTTTCATGATGACAAACTTAAAGTTCCTTATGCAAAATATTCAAAACTCAAATTTTAAGTGTCTAAACATCACGCGAAGCTTTCTAAAAGCTATCGAAAAACGTCATTTAATCTCAACAATTGCCATCGTTTTCTCTTGTCATAGCGCAGTTCAAGTGAAGTATGTGAAGTGTTGGTGCAGAAAGTTCGTAAAGGACGTAATGGCACCTTTCTAAATTTTGAGTTTTAGATATTTTCGATAAGGAACTTTTTGCTTAGATTGATGTATGAATCACACTATGTAATTATTATCACTCATTTTATGAACACCCTGTATATATATCAAATGCCATTAAAATCCGAGAGTTCAAGTGACAATAGAGAGCTTAAGCACCACGTAAACGTGAACGCGACGCGAACGCGTGTTACGTTTCCAATCTGAAACAAGAATATAACTCGTAAAACGATTTTCAAATATGCTGAAAAGAAGAATATAATAATTGTTTGTTTAATATTACAGTAATATTTTTATATACAGCAATGGCGAAAACTGCATGTAAATCTTTCCACTGCTAGAGCCATTCATCCCTTCTTAATCAATGTTACCATGAATGTTAGGAAAGAAAAATCATTGTTTCAAAGCATTGTCTGAAAAAATCTTTTAAGCATTCCAAGGAGCATTAGCTGTGACGCAGATGTCATTTTAAATTTGGATATTTCACTTTTACTTGCACTTGGTTTAAATAAACAATGGAAATACCTTTGATTCTATCCACACTCACATTTTTAAATATAGGCCTAACTTTAATTAGCCATTTTAACAATAGACCTAATATTATTTAGCCATTTTTAACATTAGGCCTAGCATTATTTAGCCATTTTTAACAATAGGCTTAATATTATTTAGTCATTTTAACTGTAGGCCTAACATTAATTAGTCAGTTTTAACAATAGGCCTAATATTAATTAGCCATTTTTAACAATAGACCTAACAATAATTAGCTATTTTTAAATATTGGCCTAACATTATTTAGTCATTTTAACAATAGACCTAACATTAATTAATCATTTTTAACTATAGGCCTAATATTAATCAGCCATTTTTAACAATAAGCCTAACATTAATTACCTATTTTTAAATATAGGCCTAACATTAATTAGCCATTTTTAACAATAGGCCTAACATGAATTAGTCACATTTAACAATAGGTCTAACTCCACTGAATTTTAAAACGAAATGATCACGTGCATCAACAAAGCTTCATAATGGGCACATGATCCAAGCTGCCAACAACAATACTTAAATGATAAAAAAAAGCAACACTTTGTTCACTTATGACTCGTCAGTAGGAAGCGATTGATATATTACATGCCCTAAGTTCATATTCTTAACATTTGTGCACGTGCTTGAAGGGGTCCACGAGAGCTCATCAAAAGTTGATATATTGCAGTTAAGTTCTTCCATTTTCACGTTTTCGTGCAAGCGATGGCCGGCCGGACGGACACATTAAAGGTACCGATTAAGAGCGAAAGCAGAATTTGAAAAAGTTAAAGCGTTCTCGAGTAATCGTCGGACATACAGACGGACAGACAGACAGACAGACAGACAGACACACAAACAGAGCGAAACCAATATATGCTTTTCAGCATATAATAATGTAGGTTTTTCATTGTTAACAATTGAAAACAATGAAAAAGCTACGTCATTTCAGATTGGAAACGTCACACGCGACGCGTCACGTTCGCGTCACGTTCGCGTTTACGTGGTGCTTAACCTCTCGCCTGAACTGACGTGGAATGATCCAATATCATATATTAAGTACAAATAATTATTGCAATTGTTCATATTTTACATTGTGAGACAGTAGAAACTGAGTTATTAGTACTGCTTTATGATATATAACATTATCAGGTAAAACTCGCTTTAGGTAAAAATATTATAATAGAATTTATATATTTTTTTCATATTTAATAATCTAATGATAATAACGGGTTTTATTACTATACATGAGCATGGGTTTTATTCTACACAATTGGTTTAACCCCGACAGAGACTGATAAATTAAGAGAAAAAACATGAAGGCAAATTTTAACTAAATCCGATTATAATCATTTTATTTACTTATTTAAAATTAGATCATTATGTTAGTTTTAGCGCTTCTCTCTAAGTTATATAAAAAATTTGGGCAGTTTCTTTAAAATTGGGAAATTTATGCTTAACAAAGACAAGCCAGAGGACTTGTAATGCTTTTCATTTCAGAAATGGTAAAGCTATCAAATGTTATTGTAGTTATTACTGCATTTGCTTTATGTGGATCATATTTTTTCCGATTCTTAAGAAAACTATCAATGAAAAAATATCAGGTTTTGTTTCAGTTCGATTTGTAAATGGTTATATTTGACCAGGGGGAAAGATTGCTTGTTGTTTTCAAGTTTCTTAAAGCGACGGCTCGTCTCTTTCCCGAATACTAACATTGCAGAGAGTTTCAAAGGGTGGGTAATCGAGAGAAGATGGTTTCCATAGCAACGAAAAACTCAGCGACCTCCCATTTGTTGAAAGCTTCACGATTGGAAAAAAATTCCGGAAACAGCAATTGTTGGATCGGTTCTCTTCCTGTGGTAAAAGAGGAATAGGTGGACCATTTGACAACCAGAAAACCAAAAACAAATGCTTAGAAAAATTAAAGGAAACGAAATTTGAGAAAAATATCTTTCTTTGGTGATTCACGTAATCCAAAACGGTCTCTCTTCGATAATTTTGATGAAAACATTATGAGTCTGCATTGAATGAAGTAAAATTTAGGCGTGGAAAATAAATTATGGTTTCCTTTCTTCCTGTACTGTCTTTATTCATTCGACATTCGACATTTATACATTTTCTGGACAACGATTGTATAAGAAATGAATAATTGAAATTTGCCCGTATTCAGAATGAACGCTCTTGCTCTTGCTCAAGACCATTGTTGGATACAAATTCCATATTATTGAATTTGTACTCAACAGTGGTTTGAGCAAAAGCAAGAGCAAGAGCGCTCATTCTGAATACGGGCCTAAGGGCCAGTTACACTATCTACGAGGGGCGTTCAAATTTGACCTGGACTTTATTTTTTGTAAATGTCATTGTTATAAAAATCTAAACTTTCATTTTTGGGATGACAACAAGTCGCTAGCTCAAACCGTCTAGGAGGAGATAGAATTACAGATAAATAAATAAATACACGCAAGAGTTTTAGTATATTAGATTTACAATTTCAATTTTTAAACATTGTTAATTTTACTTTGCAACAGTGTTTAACTGGACACGCCTACTCTCCATAATTTGTGCCTAAATAAATTGAGCTATTCTACTGTTGTGAAAAAATTACGTTCGTATGCACCATCTTGTGGTGCAAATTTGCTACAGAAAAATTGAAATGTATCGTATGGAGCACCGTTTGAATCGCAAATTGCGATGAGATACCGCTCGAATGGTAATGCATCAGATGACAACTACCGCCTGTCATGCAAATGCAGCACCACTCTTCCGGTTGCCATGACAACGGATTGTTCGTTTAAACAAAATGGCGGACAGCGATGTGTCGACCAAAGTGGAACAACGAATAATCATCAAGTTGTTCCACAACGAAGGTGTGAAAGCATCTGAAATTCATCAGAGACTTCAAAGACAGTTCACCGAGCCATGTTTGTCTCGATCATCCATCTTTGCTTGGTGCCAAAAGTTTGAAGGAGGGCGAGTATCCACCGGCAATGAACCTAATAAAGCAAGGCTAGCAACTGTTGTCAATGATGGCATCATCGCACAAACAAATGAGCTGATAAGGGAAAACAGGTGAATTGGCTTCAATACTGAACATCAACACTGGCAATGCGGAGACCATCATCCACGATAAGCTGAAATTCAACAACATCTGTGCCAGATGGACCCCTAAGCAACTCTCTGGAGATCACAAAACCACCCGGGTGGAAATTTGTTCCATGCTGCTGCAGAGACATGACAGGGAAGGTGACAGCTTCCTAAGGCATGGTGTGACCACCAACGAGACATGGATTCATCACCATACTCCTGAAAGCAAGCGAACATGGATGGCGACACACTGTCTCACCACGACCCAAGAAATTCAAGATGACACCATCGGCAGCGAAAGTGATGGCGACTGTATTCTGGGACATTAAGAATGGACATTCATGTCGATTTCCTGAAAGAACGTCGAACCATAAATGCACCCTACTATCAGGACTCCTTACGAGTGGTGTTTGTTTTCTGCAAGACAGTGCCAGACCACACTCAGCCAAACTGAGTATGGACACACTAACGGAACACATTCTCAAATACAGCCCGGATCGCTCCCCTTGCGACTATCACCTTTTTCGACCATTGAAAGAGTTGTTGGGAGGGCAGAGGTTCGGCTCCAATAAGGAAATGAAAAAGGCTGTCCTGACATGGTTTCGACATTAGCCTGAAGATTTTTACAGAACCGGTATTCAGATGCTCCCAGAACGCTGGAAAAATGTGTAGAGAAGCAAGGAGAGTTCTTTGAGAAATAAATGGTGTATGTGTTTATTTATAGTTTCCTGATTTTATAAAAAATAAAGTTCAGGTCATATTTGAACGCCCTTCGTACTTTCTTCAGCAACAGTGGACTGACATTGTTGAGATGAGGAAGACTTGGTTTCAACAATGTCACTGTATTGTTGCTGATCACTCAGTTGAGAAGTCTCAGCCGAGAAAGTAGATAATGAATTGGCTCTTACGCCTGTATTCACCACGTTTTAAAAAGAGTTTAAACTCGGGTTTAAGCATAATTCGTATTCACTACGCAGTTACGTCAACTTAAAAGTCGCTGTGTTTAAGCTGCCGCTTAAGTCGATCTTAAACTGAAGTAAATGCGCAGTGTATCTCCAGCCACTCCATCCAAAGAAAAACAACATGGAGGACGATGTGCAGTCTCTTCGTACTTTGGAAAACGTTTTGTTTCTAAACAAATTCATTCATCGCAAACGGATGAATCCAAGAAGAAAAAATTATTATCTACCTTGTACAACTAGACGAGGTTGATTTTTGAAAGCGTTACCGGTTGTTGCACGAAACTTTCGAGAAACTGGTGAAGGAGATCAACGAGAACGTTGTTGTTTAGTCGCCGTGGTCATGCTTGGAATGAAATTTACCTGTGACGTCAGGTCATATGCGCATCATAGGTCACCAACAACAGCTTAACCAACACCTCCTAGAAAGAAAGAATGCGCACTGAAACGTCATACATTGTTACATCACCATAATCAATGTCGTAGCCCACGAGAAAGACAGGCCCTGGCCAACACCTTCTAGACACAAGGCCTCGGCACGGAAGACTCTAACGTCAAAAGTAGGCATCAAGACCAACCAAAAATACAGGCCAGAGCAGTCGAAATACACCAGAGTTGGCCTTGCTGCCTACCGTAGCCAACGAGAAAGACAGGCTGGGGCACTAAAAAGTCACATGACCAAAGTAGATCTAGCAACAATCCAATCTTCATTGTGTCCATCTTGGATTTCAACAATTAGTATCTTTTCGTTTGTTGGAAACAATGAAGATTGGATTGTTGCTAGATCTACTTTGGTCATGTGACTTTTTAGTGCCCCGGCCTGTCTTTCTAGTTGGCTTTGCTGCCTACTGTATGACGTCAGAGTCTTCCGTGTCGAGGCCTTGTGTCTAGAAGGTGTTGCCCTGGCGCGGAAAAGTCACGTGATCATCTTAGTCCGAATAACAATGTAACTTTCGTTGTTTCCATCTTGGATTTTAATAATCGGCAATTTTTCGTTTGCTGGAAACAATGAAGGTTACATTGTTACTCGGACTAAGATGGTCAGGTGACTTTTCCGCGCCAGGGCCTGTCTTTCACGTGGGCTATGAATCAATGTATGAAGATGTAACAATGTATGCCGTTTCAATGCTTAACTCGCTCATTTGCAAGTCAGGCTTGAATGTTCAACTTTGTTTAATCTTGATTGGTATTAACCAACATTTCAAGGCAGCAGCTTGGCTAACTCGTAACGTAAGCCAAACGTCGTTGTGTCGACTTCTGTCATTGGTTCAAAGTTTCACGTGACCTATGACGCTTTCATGACCTGACGTCACGGTCACATTTCATTCCAAGCATGGCCATGGCGACTAAACAACAATGTGGTAAGAATAAATTTACTTTCAATGTGTATAACGTGTATTTAAACAATGTGGCGGTAATTTTTCTCAGTTTGAGAAAGACGTTTTGGTCTCATGCGTGGAAAATTTCGCAAATATTATCGACGAATGAATTTGTTTGTGACGAATGAATTTGTTTAGAAACAAAACGTTTTCCAAAGTACGAAGAGACTGCACATCGTCATCCATGTTGTTTTTCTTTGGCCGAAGTGGCTGGTGATACACTGCGCATGCGCATCAACTTAGGCGATCGACTTAAGCGGCCTTAGAGGGTAACTTAAACTCTGCGACATTTAAGAGTGAATATGTCGTGGTGAATATGATACGTTTAAATCCGAGTTTAAAACGTGCTGAATACGGGCGTAAGAGATTTATCATTGGCCAAGCTACCGCCTTGAAATGTTGATGTATACCAATCAGGTTAAAACCACAGAAACAGAGGGGAAACTCCCTATAGCCGCAAGGGAAACTTTTCTGAGATCACGTGACGAAAGTCACCCAATGAAATTTTCCTTAAAAACACTCCTGGCTTCGCGGCGCTACTGTCGGTTTAGTCATAATTACGTCATTCTCCCGTAAATGGATTGTTATATGACGTCATATAAATACGTTGCGTAGCCTACGAAAAAGACAGGCCCCGGCCAACACCACCTCTACTTAGGTAGTGTTGCCCCGGCGCGGAAAAGTCACCTGACCATGGTAGGCTGATCAACAATCCAACCTTCATTGTTTTCAACAAACGAAATAATACTGATGATTCTTAAAATCCAAGATGGAAACAATGAGGGTTATATTGTTATTCAGCCTAGGATGATCAGGTGACTTCTCCGCGCCGTGGCCTGTCTTTTTCGTCGGCTACGAATACGTTGCTTAACGTTCTTTTCATCGGAATTTTAAAAAATTTAATTCAAGTTAATTAAAAACTTTGAAAACCGGTTCTACGATGCAAGGTGGATTATCACAGATGAAAAGAAATTATTATTGCATTACCAAGATTTCTTATTGATGGTCTCTGATTAACACGAGCATAATATTAGAGGGGAGCTAATACTATGACACGAGCAACGGCGAGATAATATAAACATGAGTGCTTCACATGAGTGATCACGTGACAAATCAAGAATTTTTTGTTTATGTAAAACATTTTTTTATTTTTGAATACAAATTTATGTGTTTTAACACTATATAAGAATTAATACATAAACTGCGTTATTATTTTATTCATTATTTTCAAAATTGTGTCCTCACTAGCGCCACGAAACCAGTATTGAAAAATGACGTAGTGATTTCCAGTCACGTGATAGAGTTTCCCATCTGTTTCTCTTCATCTGTGGTTAAAACGAAGTTGAACTTTTCAAGCCTGACTTGCGAAAGAGCGAGTTAAGCTGCTGTTGGTGAATGTGGGCGTAAGAAGAGTAAAGACGTCTGCCATTGTCAGGAATTTGATTAAATGGAGGATCACCGAACCACAACGAGAGCAATGACTTACAAATGATTATTAATTTGTTTAAAATCAGTTGTAATCAAATTTATATTGTTCTTTATAATCATCATATTAAATGATAATCCTCCATATTAAATGATAGTCCACCATATTAAATGATAATTCACCAAATTAAATGATAATCCCTACACACTATCCATACAAAATATTGAAGATTCTCAGAAAATTTAAACCACAAAATGACTGCGATCGTAGAGAATTTGGAATTCTTTAGAACCAAAATACGCAACTCTTATTCTTTCCTTAATTCAGACTAAATTAATATTTATATTATTAGTTTTTTAAAAATAGCTTGCGCAGAAGACTTAAATCAGTCGGCTAGATGGTCGAGAGAGCTGAGGCGTAAAATGTCTAGTTTACGAGTCAGTCTGGTTGCGGGTTCGAATCCCATCGGGAGGATGGATGTTTCTATTTTATTCCAGACCGTGTTAAGATAACCGTAATGATAAATATTCTAGACCTGTGAACAGAATTCTTAGTGAATAGGTTGTAAATGACCTTGATGTTGATAAGACTAAAACCTAATATAGGCAACCAAAATTAAACTTACCGTGATTTAAAACTTGTAAATGGATCGATTTTAGCAATCTGAAAACGTCAATCGTTTGTGACGACTTTTTGACCGATGAATTTTTTTTTATCGGTTAGAACTATAATTTGAAACAATTTCAAGACTTCTCTTGAAATTTCAATGTAGAAATTATGAAGAATAGTTTGGTTGCACTGCGTATTTATATATCGATATTTATTTTTTCCTGAGATAACTTTTCTTCACAATAAGAACAGATTGTTTGGAAAAATATTAGAATTTTAGGAGCTGTCCCTTTTGAGATCTTAGGCTCAAAAGTGTGACACTTTTAAGGTACGGTCTATGTTTGAAAGTCTATAGAAAAAAAGGACAAGAGTCTCAGGTTTCAAATTCTGTGAATTAATAGTCCAACTAGATACCTGTAAACGTACAAAGTCTGAAATATGAAATTTTTACCATTCTTAAAAAATAAATATGCCTGAATTTAGCAATTTGAGCGAAATTAATACAAATTTTGTAAGGGGCATTTCATATCTTTTCACAAGAGGTAGCTAAAGCATTCTTAGTCAAAACTATAAAACATTTCGTGTAAAACAGAATGATTATTATTTGAATATGATAGTTCTAGTAGTAAAGAAGTTATTAAATTTTACGTAAACGATGATTTTGACGAAAACGCCATGTGATTCTAAAGAGGAATGGTAGTCAGAAAAAAATAAGATATAAAAATATTTTATAATATTTTTGAAGTGTTAATATATCGGGAATATTGTAAGCAATATAAAAAAAATTTAAATGTCGAGCAACAATTTAATTCGTTATTGGTTAATTTCACATTGAATGACCCTAGATGTTTTATGCGGAAATTTATTTATTTGACGAATTGATTAACCAGCAAGGCGAAGAATGCGTCTGTCATGAAAACTACTGGTAGCTTTTGGGCGTCCTGATCGGCGTTTTGGTGTATAGTTTGGGTCTTTTTTTGATATAGAAGATGTACCATCTCTGGATCGCCCTGTTGACTTAATAATGCCGTCAATTGACTTTCCCTTCAATCTCCAAATCTCAATAATTTCAGATTGGCTGAATTGCTGTGCTCGAAGCACTGTTTTGTTGATTGTGTATATGCAAATTCTGTGCTGTAGAACTTTTAAAAATAAGTTTCTCTCCTCTAACTATCAATTAAGAATGGGCAATCCTAAATGAATTTAAACTTTTGAGGTTAGTTGGATGGTTGGTTTATTAGAATTTTTGGCGTCGGCTACTAAGGTCATTTTGCGCCTTTTACACAAGTTATATCTATACGCAGCCCGGGTGCAAACACGAACGTCCATGCCCATAGCGACCAGGTGGACTCGAGAATTAGAAAGCCTACGCCCTAGTCCTCTCGGCCACCTGACCGGCAAACTTTTGAGGCAATCCTTTAAACTTTTGAGACAGTCAAATTTTGAATTCTCTTAATTTTGATTTTATTATTCATTTTTGTTTAAATCTTGGCAAATCATGTAAATACAGACTAAAATTAAAATATGTGAATTAAAAATTTTTGTAAAATTTTTTATAAATTAAAGGTCTTCCAGGAAGTTGTTTACCACATTTTAAATGACTTCCATGCAGCTCCCTCAATTTTATTCAGATTCTTTAAATGCAGATACGAGGGTAGCCCAGAAAATAATGCACCAAAATTTTTTTCTTCAACAATTATTTATTGAACACAATGAACTAATGCACACGAAAGATTGATGTTTCTTCCACTCTCCCTATTTTTCCACATAATCTCCAGCGAGACACAAGGGCGTGTATGCACTGTCGGTGCCAGTCCTTGTTCTGTTCACGCAGCCATGTGCGAATCACCTCCTCGTCATCTTCAAAATGTCTTCCACGAATGTCATTCTTCAATGGCCCAAACAAGTGTAAGTCTGAGGGCGCTAGGTCAGGGCTGTAGGGTGGATAGGGTAACACTGTCCAACCGTGTTTCGTGATGGTGTTCCGACGTCAGGTGCGACAGCCGAGGATGGCCGCCCCAACCGCGGCAAATCTTGGAGCTCCGCCGAACAGCTTTCTAATGGCCTCACTCTCTGTGGCCAGTGACTAATCGTACTTCTGTCGATTGCTGATGCTCCATAAATGCACATAAACGTTTGTGAATGTTTCTTACCGTTTCTTGCTCCACAGTGAGAAATTCAATGACGACACGCTACTTGTAACGTACATCACTTACAGACGTCATGCTGTTCTGTTGCTGCACGTACGCTATCTGTCGGAAGAAACGGAAACTTTGCGCGCGCGCTCCGAAAACTTCAAAGAATGTATATCTCAAGTTTCGCATTCGTACCATTGTTGGGATGCATTACTTTCTGGACTACCCTCCTACATTCATTGGCCTACCACTCTCTAAGAGTGAAGGCCTATGTGTTCGTTTCAGAAACTCAATTTTTTTTTGCTGAAATCGACTTAAAAACTCGTGAATCGAAAAAATATGTTGAAATTTTTTTTAAAAAATTCCATCTGTATGTACGTATGTGACCGATTTTGTGCAGCTAACTCCTCTGAAACGGCAAATAGCAGAACCAAATAAAAAATATACATGCTTAGAGGGTACCTTAAATTGTGTCTTAGCGCAATTTTTATGTCAATTGGATAAGCCTTTTTAGAGGTATTAATTTTTTTCTAAAAATTACAAAATGACTGTAGCGTTCAAACCAGCGAACCAAACTCAATAAACTTGACTCATTAAGGCGCGAATTTTTTTGACTTATTTGGCTGTGATGAGCCGTTTTGGAGTTATTAACTATTACCTTTCCCCAGACCCTCCTCCCGTTAATTAATTTTTTTTATTATTTTATTTTTTTATTTTTTTAATTTTTATTTTTAAGTGATTCACACTTAGATGAATCCTTAAAGTGTGCATTAATTAAATGCATTAATAAAATTAAACATTTTATGGAAATGGACTAAGCCTTTATAGAGAAATTAATTTCTTTTGGTAGAAATGAAGAAATGGCAGAAGCATTCATTTCGTCACCCCAAACACAATGTAAACGACATGAACAGCTTCCTCTTATTGAAAAATACAATTTTCTATTTTGAATCTGAATCATTATCTCGTGGTAGGCCTCTACGAATGTACCATTCCGCCATACCAGTTTATTAAGTAAAAAAGAAAAAATGCAGAAGCATTCATTTCATCGCTCCAAGCCAACGCCTCCTATAAAGAAAGCCTCCGCACTGAAACGTCATACATTGTGACATCATCATACTTCGTCCCGTAGCCCACGTGAAAGATAGGCCCTGGCGCGGAAAAGTCACCTGACCATCTTAGTCCGAATAACAATGTAACCTTCATTGTTTCCAACAAACGAAAAATTGCTGATTATTAAAATCCAAGATGGAAACAATGAAGGTTACATTGTTATTCGGACTAAGATGGTCAGGTGACTTTTCCGCCCCTCAGCCCAATAAATCAACTAATAATGCCATCTAGGAAGTGAGTAGTATATCAAATAAAGTAATAACTGAACTTGAAAAATTTAAGGTATAGATTTCGCTTCCTGTTGACTCATCTGTCAGCAAGCAGTGATATCAACGCATGACAGTGACAGAAGTTTTTATTGTCAAATATATTTTGTTTTAATTATTATAGGAATGTGCAAAAGAGACTGTATTTGCAATATATATAACTGATAATGTCTTTGAGATATACAGTAGAAGGTAAACTCATGTTAGCATTTTTTCTTAGACCCAATTATTGTTGTTTATCAAACCTAGTGCTTTACTTTTAATTCGCTCCCCTGCTGTTGTAATCAATATTTTGTTATCATCATTTTATTTGGGGGTGAATGCGGTCTTGGCCGTAACTGAAGCCGTGATCTCCGTGTAGAGGCCGTGCTCTCCGTGAGACAGGAAGTGTATGAGCCCAGGGAGGGACCATCAGTAACGAAGAGAAGCAAATGAGGAAATTGTAGATAATGATTCTGAATCGGAAGATGGCCTTAACCTGAACAGAGTACCTGAAAACATGTGCGCATAAATAACATTACATTTCTCATTTCCAATGGTATATCCTCTAAAAAGGCAGATGAGATTGCAAAAAAACGGCCGTTTTAGTAATCAGAATGTTGTTCAAAAGATGTCAGTATTGTTTTTGTCGAAAAACCTTTATCGCCCTTCTATCTTCGAAACAAAGCGGCATTCCGAAAATCATCAAAGTACAAGAGATTCTTAAAATAACCCAAAGAGTCACCGCTTGAATTTTTGCCTTATGTTTAGTAACACACTGTATACAAGGATGATATTTTGTTCATAAAAGTACGATAAAGCGTTTTGCTCCTTTTACAGCTTTATTCCATGAATATAATAACAAAGTTGAAAACCTTGAAAAAATAAGCAAATGAGGAAATAATCATAAATGATGAAAATTGGGGAAGGACGTCTATCATTTATAAATAATAGTGAAAAAACAATAATTGCATATTCAATCTTACATTTAAAAATTACGGCCACCTCCTAGGATATTAGCCATAGTGCCAAAGCATTTAAATGTTAGCCATTATGATTTGTGCCTTTTCTGAATTGGTACTAATTCTAATTGATTTCGATCCTTCCTTGAAATAAAATTCCATATAGCAACATTATGATACAGCCTTTTTTCAGTAAAATAGAAATGAATATCAATGTTATAAATTATTTGTCCGTTCTAAGAGATAGGTAAGTTAATTTTTTACAGTTTTAATTTTATTCATTAATTTAAGAAATAAGCCAATTATTATCTACAAACACGTATAGAATATTTTATTCGAGAGGAAAATTTCTTCAAAATGACTTTTGAAGAAGTTTCACTGTATATATTATTGAATTTTCAAGTAAGTTTAAAATTTTTACTTCTATGGACTTTAGTTTGAGATAATATTCATGTATAAGTAAAAATTATGGTCGATGTGGAGGAAGAAAAACATAAAAGGCAGAAAATAATGGAAATGAATAAAGTAACAGTAAAAACACCCAAATAAAAATATATTTATATATAGTATAAGGTATGCCATTCGTTCGATTTCAGTAACTTTGCTGAAGGGGCTTTGCTTTTTTTTTCGTTTTTTTTCTTTGTTGTTTATTTATTTATTTATTTATTTATTTATTCTGTTGAAAATAGAAGAGAAAATCATAAAGCATGTTTTAAGACAGTCTTTGTAGATAATACTCTTTTATGCAGTATAATAAATCTTCACTGGAGAAAATCCGAACTGAGCAGATATGAGACACCATACATGATATTGAAGTATTGATTAATAATTTAAAAGGAGTGCCTGAAGAGATGCTGGGACAGCACGAAAAATGAAGCTCGAGCTCGTTAATCCTCTCCAGTGCACGAGTCGAAAGGATTAGTTGACGATTTCCTGGCAATATTATTAGGCCTGCAATTACCTTGATTAGGCTCATTGTTCTTTATCCTTTTGTGTAGAGTTCCCTCTTTGGAAATCGCAACGGCGGTTGCACATTTCATTAGGGCTAAACATCAACTCGACTCCCTTCATCATTTATTCGCGCACTTTTACTGGCAAATCTCTCTCTCTCGTTTTTATTCTCTCGTCATTCTCTCTTGAAACTAATAGGAAAATAAGATTAATCTCTACATCCACATTTAATCTTCGTGTTGTTTTCTCGCAGGAATAACACAAAATTCAATTTTAAGAAGATTTCCTTTTTAATAAATAAAAAAAAAGAAAAAAGTAAAGGTTTATTTTTAATCCCAATTTTGCAAGGAAGTAACATTTCAAACGAGAATAGGAGTGCATATTATTTGCTTATTTTTTGGTAAATTAATTAATAAGGAGATTAATAATATACCCATAAATTATTAATTAAAAAGACACAAAGAAAACAAATTCGAAAGCTAAATATAGTGATTATTACATAATTAACACTCGGATAATATACAAAAATGTAGATATTATAAGAAGAAATTAGGATACGACCTTCTACTCTTCCACAAAGAAGTTTTATTTGTGGAAAAGTGGAAGGTCGTATCCCAATTTCTTTTTATAAGTCAGTAACCACAGTTTTAGTTATTATCTATTATAGATTATATACTATTACAGATAATATACTATCTATATACATCTATATATTATATATTATAGATAATAGATTATATAGATGTGCCGAATAACGATTACTCTTTATGACTTTTTCTCCAAAATTCCAGAACCCTCTTTGGAATTCTCGAATTATGAAAACGGAAAATGCATCGGTCGTTCTTAGAAATTTTTTATAGCCGAATATATATTATGCATTAAGTTTTTTTATGCTCACATTTGCTTCCACTTTTGTTTAATCTTTCTTTCCATCACATTTGTTTTAAATTTAATTTTCTTGGAACTTTAAAAATTTTGCAACGAACTTTTTACGCATTGATAATGTTTACTTCTCCTTTATTATTTCTAGTATGCTTAATTAATATATACATTTATACTATAATTGCTGAAACTTATTGCACAGAGTATAGAGATTCATATCATAGATTAGCTTGGTCTTGCTTCTAAGGGATTATCTGTATATTTAAGTTGCAAGGCTGATTCTTTAGACAGTTCGTTGATGAGAACTACTGCATCTATAAAATTCATTTTGGTCTTAAATGAAAGTCTTGGTCTCTAAATTTGTAAAATTTAGTTTTCTGTCCATTATTACCATAAATAAGTTTACAATTTAAAATTCCTTTAAGCCCATGCGCAATACTAGGAT
>JAHWFO010000211.1:2929467-2944188 GCA_023313115.1 Rhysida immarginata | reverse complement strand
TTTATAACCATTGGAATGAATGGATTCAGTGGAAAGCACATGTCGATTGACACGATTTATTCATGCATTTTCGTGGATTTTTATATAAATAATTTCTTTTGCTAACATGGTAAGCTATTGTGTACCTCTCTGCACCAACGATTGCCGAAAAAAAATTCCCCGCAGCAACAACGTAATCCTTCTTGAATTTTAGCAGTCAGTATTTTTTCGTTTGTTAGGAACGTTGAAGGTTACATTGTTACTTGGCGTTTCCCTGGCGCCATCTCTTGAGCGCTTCGTTAGTCTTGCACTATATCTCCACCATAATCTCGACCTTGGATCAATTTGACCTGTCTAAAACCTTCCCAGGGTCAACGGAATTACCATGCAAAAAATGCCTCTTTCTTGAAAAATTTGTAACTTTTTTCCAGAAAAACTTGTTGTCTTCTTATTTTTATGTTACATTCTCTCTGATTATTTATTATCTCAATAGCTATATTTTTGATGTCATTTGCCCTTTAAGCATAAACTTCCTTAACTTATGTGTAGGGGAATCGATACAGTCTACAATGGATCACCACTTATTCCCCATTTTATGGGTTTTCGGTATACAATAAAGTCTCGGGGCGACTGGGTTAATTGAAACTAATCGCCGTTGGGGTATATCTTTAAATTAAAGTTGCAATTTTTTTATGCACTGGAGACCTGGCATTGGATTTCTTGTCAATTTTTCTTAAGGATCTTCCTCTAACATCTTCGGGTAATAAATCTCGTTGTGGATTAGTGTTTTTTTGTTTGTATTTACGTATAATTGTGCCTACAGTTTTTGGCTAATTTAGGCTGTACAATACATTGGTTGGGGTCTTTGTGAGCAGTGTATAACTTATTGCTAATAGCAATTCGCACAGAAAGAAACGGTGTAAGAAACCATTCTAAAAGTCATTTTTCAGCTCAATTAAAAGGATTGTTACACTCACCACAGTATTTCCGCATTTCTGAAAAATATAATCACTGATAACTAAGGAGCTTTAGGTTGAATTTTTGACCAAAACTAGAAGTTTTTTGGGGTGAACAGTTCACGTGATATCATCACATTAAATTTATTAATGTAAATTATGGTTCGATTGATGATGCAAAAAATATCGGGATAAATTGGTTACTTGTTTTCTGTTCACTAGTATGATAAAATGTTTGATGATCGATTAAGCACTGTAAAAAGTTCATCAATGGGTAGTGCTAGAAACTTTATCACAGCATCTTGTACAAATCAAAATACATACTTACTTAAGTTTCAAACTTGTTCATTCGTTAGGGTCACGGGGGTAGCTGCCCTGAGGATCTCCTGTGCTTACGATCTTATCAGGCGCACGTGCCCCATGGTAAAACCCAAGCGAATCGAACCAGATTCTCCATGTCTTCTAGCCATCTGGTTCTAGGCCGACCGCTTGTCTCTTACTCATCGGCTTGGAAAATAACAACTTCCTAGGAAGACCAGTTTGCAGCATCCGTATTAAGCGGCGTACCAATGCCACTGAAACCTGTCAATACGGACAAGTTCAACATCTAAAGACTTCCTTATTCTGCTGCTGTGCACTCTAACTAGTAGGATAATACCTGCCACATTTCTCAAGAATCTCAATTCGGTCGCTTGCACTCAAGATCCCACTCTTTCGGTCATTACTCAAAACTCATGAATGGGGGGAAAAGATAGATTTGAAAACAGAGAACTTGGCTTTGTTTCCTAGCTCACGAAACTATGAATCGCCAAAGTTCACGTCTGACACAGCTTGTTGCACCGATCCGTGCAGCTTGTTCTCTGTCCTGCTACCTATCACTCGCGAATGCAGTCCCGAGATACTTGAACATGGAGAGCGCACTGAGCTGGCTGTCGTAAAAGGACCAGAACCTCAGAAAAAATACATATTTACATTTTTCAAAGAAATCACAATGGTAGAATGCCGTGTGTGTCACTACAACCCCGATACAAAGAACCACAACAAGCATTGGATGTACATAAGTTCTTTTCTTTTGTAAAATCAGTAGTTATTAAAGCAATTTTTAATATACTCTATCTATACATATAATAAATCTGTTGTCTGTCTGTTTGTTTGTACGCGCAACACACAAAAACTACTGGACGGATATTGATGAAACTTAATATGATTATAGCATTTAGGCTACTTTTGATTCGGATCAATCACAAAGTTCCCGAGAAATTATATTTTTCTTCTAGCTTGATCGATTTGGTGTTGCATTACTCTAGGCGAACTCCGAACAATGGGATATAAAACGATGGGAAAGCGTGTAAGTGTTGTTGTCGCAGCAATGTAATAACCTCTGATTTTCTTAAGCTTTTGTTTACTTTATTATTATGGTTTTAGCACTTAATGTATAACTAAAAAAAGTATAGGATTAAATTTTGTATTTATTTTTACAGGTTATTTACATTCCGGGTTATTATAATTAAAGTTCCACATTTCTGAGCGGGCTGCAGACCGCGTTATTTCACGAATTCTTTCATTTTCTTTCCTTCTTTCTTTCTTTCTTTCTTTCTTTCTTTCTTTTAGTTGTTTTCTTATTTTTTGTTTTGATTATAGTCCAAGGCTTGGAGGATATTTATAAATTATAAAAAACTGCATCAGTATGTGTTTCAGTGATATTCCTTAAAATCAGATAAAAAGATCTCTATTTCCAAAATATTAACGAATATATGGTTGAGAATAATTTTATAAAATGAAATAAAGATCCAACTCTCACATTTCAAAATGAAACCAAAAACCTCTATACTCTGTCCGACAAAAGTTTGACAGGGCGTGTCCAGTTAAATTTCATCTTTCAATAGTTTAAGCATTGTTGCAAAATAAAATTAACAATATCTAACAATTTAAATTTGTAATTTAATTGGACACGCTCATTCAAACTTTCGTTGGATAGGGTATAACAACCTGGAAATCAAACATAATTCAAAACACTAATATGAGTGTATTATTGTTGTTTGTTTGTAGTTGTTTTTTTATTGTTGTAGATTGTATTATTGTTGCCAGATTGAATTTAGAAATTTAAATGTGCTTTGATGTTCTGATTGGGTTTGGTTATTTAATAAATGGGTTTTATCTGTAAGTGTTAGTTTGTGTATGGATAGGTTTTCACAGATTATTATTTTGTTCAGATTGTTTAGGATGTTTTTAGAAGACAGTGTTTCTTCTAATGTAGGTGTGTGTATGCATATTCATGTGCATAAACATATATATATGCTGAAAGATGACTACTTTAAAACAGATTTGGGGGATGATGAATAAGTGATAGAACGCATTAAGATCATTTTTGGAATTTTGGTCTGTTTGTCTGTCTGTTTGTTTGTTTGTACCCACCTCACACAAAAACCACTGAACGGAGTTTGATGAAACTTAGAATGGTTTTAGCTTATACCTGGGTCAATATGTAGGGTACTTTTGATCGCGATCAAACATTTTTAGCACATTTTCGTAGAACAGTGCTTATGTGATCGGTTTTTCCAGCTGTTCATCCGTCTGTCTGGTTGTAGACACAGTTCCAACAATGCATTGAGACAGAGTACATGTATAGAACTGCTGGAAGACACGAATTGTCCTTGCACATCTCTTCGGCTCTGCGCGTGCTCTAAACGTTAAAGAGATGGTGCGCGTGCAGGGTGCAAGTGAATGACGATTATTGAAAGGGCAGAACGATCTTTAAATCAAAAGAATTTTATTATTCGTAGGGAGCTTATTATTTATTACGATAACTTGAAAACGAATTAACTTTTTCACACTCTGTTTTCACCAATCCATTAATATGGAACAGAGCACGAACAGGTACGAATGTGAGATAGCCAGAATAGGTACGTGCTTTAATGGCACGTGCTCTAATGGTACCATTATGATATCCCCTTAAAAATTTCCTATAACCACAAATGGCATGTAATATTTCAAACAAATCGTCACGACGTCTCATGAACGAATATATAAGAATAACTAGTGATAGCAGATATTGGTCTAGTGGTACGTGCAGGTGTAAGGATTTCTCATGAATGAATATAACGCGTAAATAATGAGTGTGAATTGTTTAGTAGTACGTGTTTTACTAGTACCAAATGATACCGTTGGAACTTTCAATGCTAAAATATGGCATGTAACATATCAAACAACTCGTAACAACGTATCATGAGCGAATATAACGAGTAATTAATGATAGTCAGAATTTTTTAGTAGTACATGTTTTAATCGTGCTATATGTTACCTTTGGAAACTTTCAGTGTAAGATATGGCGTGTAATATATCAACCAACTCCTTACGAATTGATAGACCTATTGTTATCCATAGCTTATTTGTATCAATACCATATTGCTGTTAGGCTTCATAGTATCTAAAACTAAATACTGTGAGACATATTGCTAACTAGTAGTAGTTAATCACTTGCTTCAATAGTAGATGATAACGTAGAAACACTTTAGTAACTGAATA
Organism: Rhysida immarginata; assembly: GCA_023313115.1. NCBI lineage: Eukaryota > Metazoa > Arthropoda > Chilopoda > Scolopendromorpha > Scolopendridae > Rhysida > Rhysida immarginata. The sequence goes on along the minus strand of JAHWFO010000211.1, from coordinate 2,939,728 downwards.
TGAAAAAATAATAGATGCTTACACATAATGCTTCAGCAATTCAGGCTTACTTAGTTTAACATTATGTGGGAATGCCTACAAATTAAAGAACTTTTATTTGTTCAAATATATTATATAAAGAATTAATTCACTCTCCATTTAACATTTCAGTTCTTCAAGTTTATTTGTGTAAATTCTCTCTATACATTTGTTTACTTAAATAGTAATTTACAGTTTAGTTTTCATATTTAAATATTTTCTCTAAAGTGTTTTAAATGTTGGTTAATTCTATATATCCAGGCATGATGCTATAACACGAAAATGTGCTTTCTTTCTCCGCTTTGGCGGTGAAATCATTCTTGTTGCCTTTTATCTTCTTTCTTTCTATCTATAGTTCCACTTAATTTTTATAAAGCAACTATTCTTATTCCTAAGAAGTTAAGAAGTGAGAAGTTCCAATAAAGTCTGTTTCGTTTGTTTATATCGTCTTCTGTACATGCGTCCTTAGACTGCGATCACGTGTTCGAAATTTGATCCCGAATGCCACATTTGCCTTTTGGCTATTACAGTATAAACATGTCTGTTCCGCTAGAAATTGAAACCAAAGAGGAATAATGAGCAGTGATCCGAAATTCCGTTTTTGTATACATATATCAAGCAGCGAGGTGTTTTCAACCGTAGAAGACATGGAACAGCTATGGATTGCCAGACTCGCATATTCAAAAAACACGTCATTGGTAGAGTCCAGGCGGTGCAGCCAAACAAGTCCGGATGCTATTACTTACGCTTCCGTCTACACACATTGCAAAGCTCTATTTATTTTGCCGAACAGCGAAAAGTTGACGATCTTGTATATCCCACTTACCAGGCTGCATGCCGAGGACTTCACATCCCAGATGGTGATAAACACTGGGATGACTGTTTGGCGCCGAAGCATGCGCTAGCGATAGTCCCCATCGCTTGCGTCATTTGTTTTTTATCTTGCTGGTATTTTTTGGCCTTTCAGATGCTGCACAGTTGTGGCAAAAATATCAGGAAAAATTAGTTGAAGACTGTCAGGAACTTTAAACTGAACAATAATGACGAACTGAATGACAAGTTACATGAAAATAATCTGAATCGATGGTTAGTTACCCAAGACATAGTATCAGTCTCTCTCTCAGTACGGTATGCCCGCAGAAACGGGGAACTTTAATGTGGGAAGAATGCTCTATGGCAAACCGTAAATTGGTAGACGTGGTGATAGAACCTTGCGTGAAATCAGACAAAATACCTCGGTATTATATTGCTTTTTTATGGCTGCTTCTACAAAAGAGTACGAATATTTTAGGCAGATTTTACAAGTAATACCACCAGAAACCAGGGCTGATGAAATTACTTCCTACCTAAAGAGCTCAAATTCGTGTTTTTTTATAGCGATTCAAATAAATTTGTTAGCGCGAACAGGAAGCAATCAAATGCACAGGAGTTTGCAGATTTATTACTAACGCCACATATCCACAAAACAAGGGAAGGTTATTTGCCTGATTCATGTTGTACAGTGCCATCAGTGCCTCATTTCTTCTGCGTATAGGGACCCAAAGCAAATAACAACCGTGAAATTCTTGGCTATGCAAAAGAGCAATTGTGGCCCCTCGCAATGACCAGACCGCAGCAATAAACGCTAAAATATTAACATGTATTCATGGGGAAGTGTAGAATATATCTCTATCAACAGAGTAATGGAACAAGAAGACGATACGAAATAGCCGGTTGAATTTTTGGATTTCCTGAGTGCACCCGACCTTCCGTCGCACAAAATTAATTTAAAAGTCCTCAAAATTCTCCTTAGATATTTAATCCCACCAAAACTGTATAACGGCACCGACTTGAAAGTTACAAATCTACAGGAAAGCCTGATAGAAGCCAGACTCTGCACTTTGCGGGCATGGATCTCAGTGTCAGTTGTTTTTCGCACACAACTCTATGTGGCTCTTTCCGGTGTCAGCGACTCCAGCAATCTTTATGCATATATTCCTGGTGGTTCTACTGTTAATTAACTTTGTTTACAGAGAAGCTTTGTTCTCGTAAATGAAAACTTCTTAAAAAAATTTTATAATGTCTTTGTATTGATCATGGTCCAAGGCAGGAAGGATATTCATAAAAAAACAGCATCGGTCTGTGTTTCAGTGATCTACGCGTACGAAGTTGCGGGCACAGCTAGTTTTAAATAAAGCGGTACCTATAAGTAACGATGTACAGGGTGGCTGATAAATAAGTTCAGGTGTTTGACAGCCAATAACTCCATTGTATAACACAATTTATTAGGAGCTTTAGCATAAAAGCTACTTATAAGAATGCGCCCTTGGTCTGTACGTTATCCGGCCGTCCGCCGTTTGTACGATAACTTGAAAACGGATTAACTTTTTTAAATTCTGTTTTCAGAAATATGACCATCAAAGTCTTAGCTCGGCCGGATCAACTTTTCAGAATTTTTCGTGGGTCCCTTCAAGTCGATTTCACGTGCTAAAACAGTGAGTATAAAGAATTCAAAGACACTGGCATGTCATATAACAATCGATTTGTCAAGAAGGAATATATTGTTACTTTCTGTTTATCTTTTAAGCATTATTGACATCAGCGCGCGCACGTGAAATCGCTTTGTCGACGCACGATTGGTCAAGTTGTCATAATCTGTAAGCTAATTAATTAGCGGAAAAATGGAGCTATTTACTGGTTTTATTTTACACACGATTTGAATCACCCTTCATCATTTCCACATTTTTTGAGGTAGAAGGTTGAAATTCAGAATGCAGCTTACTGTGGGCATGTGCACCTTCACTATTTAGTTTGGTTTTGATTAGCCCACTAAGGTCGGAGTTTTGGGGGTGAAAATTAGAGGGGACCAAACGGTCTAGGTGTGTTTATGCATATAAAGGAGTGAAATTCGGTATTTAGATTCCTATAAACAAGATCTCCTTTATATGTAGATTTTTTTTTTCCCCAAGGTATCCATGCCTTCCCGACTCGATGGCGGAATGCATCGAAAAGATGGGGACTACATTGAAAAATAGTGTACCAACCCTGTCTGTAATAAAGGAGCTGTAAAAAAAATATTCTCGGTTTTCATTTGACTGACCCTCGTAAGTAGACTAAGAATGGAGCTACTTATTGGTTTTATAATGTCAGACCATCCCCTTCATAATTTCTACATTTTTTTGAGGTAGAAGGTTGAAATTCGGAATGTAGCTTACTATGTCCACCTGCACTATTTAGTTTGGTTTTGATTTGTATAAGGGGGTTGGAATTACGGGGGTGGGATTCAGAGAGGGCAACATATCTATGTGCTATTTAGGTACTTAAAGGCGTAAAATCCAGTATCCAGATTTCTCCAGGCAAGATCTACATTACTATGAAGTTTAGGCCCAATTGTTCCAGTGGGATCGGATTTGCGGGGGTGGCAGTCACTTGGTCCTTAAAACTATGGCAACATATGGCATGTGATATATCATACGTTCGGAAATGATGAGAAAAGAAAGAAGATACGAGGTTTTTAACATTTTTGACATATTACTTTCGAGGAAATCAATTTATTGATTAAAAAAAACTTGGGGAGAGGTAAAAGTGCAGATGAAGGGGTAAAAATTGATGACTTGCCTTATCCTACACGAGAGGCGGGGGGGGGGGATAATTTCTTTGTAATAAACGTATAAATGTATTTCTGCTTCACTGCTAAAGCTCCTCCTTGGAATGTTTACAAGATTTTATTTCATCAGTGAAGTGGTGTACATCATCAAAGGATACAAAAATGTTTCTCTCTTTCAAACTCAGCCCTCATTCGAGGTAATTGTTGGTTGCTGAATATAAGCGCACACAGTGTATGCGCTTCTCTAATGAAATGCGTCGATTCGCCATTTCTGAAACCGAAACTTTAACGCTCTGTGGCAGTACTGGAAATAACGAGCTATTCTCTTCACTGTATGGATTTAATATACTTTGTTCCGTTCAAAAGTTGTAGGCTGTCAAAATCCCGAACTTATTTATGGGCCATCCTGTATACAAGGGTCGTTGAAGTTTGATCAAGACTTTTGTGATATAAAATCGAGAAATAACTCTAGCACATTACATTTTTCAGGGAACGTTGAGTAAACTTTTTTGTGTATCCCGCGTTCGGGACGACATATTTGATGCATGCGTAGCATTGTTGTACAAGGTGAGACTGGAAAGTTCGATGAATGACTCGGAAAAACAAATAGGGACAAGTATTTCAGAGATGATACTTTACTGTCTTTCAAAATAAGCCCCCATGGCCACAGTACATTTTTGATATCGTTCGTACAACTGTTGCATGGCGTGCGAAAACTCCTCTTTCGGTACTGCTTGAAGTTCTCTCGTCACAGCCGCTTGAATATCCGGAACGTCGAGAAATCAGTGTCCTTTCATTGTTGATTACAAACGAGGAAACCGGAGAATCTGGCGGTGACAGGTCTGGAGAACACGGAAGATGGTATGGCTCTGAAATCTGTTTTAGCGCGAGGAATTGTTTCATATTTGAAGCAATATGCGGCCTCGCATTATTATACAAAAGACACCAGGATTCCGGTTCAGCAAACTGCGGCCAGATCCGACGAATGCGTTTTCATAGACAACCGAAAACGGTTGCTTGAAATCAACAACGAAAGGATAGATATCTCGACTTCCGGATATTCAAACGGCTACGACGAAGAAACTTCAAGTAGTACCGAAAGAGTTTTTCATACGCTGTGCAATAGTTGTACGAACGATGTCAAAAGTGTATTGTGGCCACGGGGGCTTACTTTGAAGGACAGTAAAGTGTCATCTCTGAAATACCTGTCCCTGTTTGTTTTTTCGAGTCATTCACCAAACTTTCCGGTCTCACCTCTTATAATCAACTTTGTTGTGAAGGAAAACGTTAAACCTGCTGAGATTTTGAGAAGAATTCAAGCACATTTTAGGGAAGAAACGATGTGACGGGCAAGAGTGCACGATTGGTGTAATCTGTCTGGCGGAAGAGAGAGATGCTGAAATATCCAATGCATGGACAGGTTCGTCCGACTGCAATTACTGCAGTGAAAATCGCACTCGTTGAGCGAGCCATTTTTGATAAAGGTTTTGCAATTACCACCCAATATTACTAAAAAAATTGTTTCAGGGTGCCGTACGCAATGCCGGGGATGTTTTCCGGAAATATCATTCTTCTCCATGACAATGCCCGACCTCACACGGCAAATTTGACAGCAGAAACGCTTGCCAAAATTGGCTGAGAGGGGTTGCCCCATGCTCCTTACCGTTCAGACCTGGCTCTCAGTGATTAATTATCATTTTTTTGGGCCTCTTAAAAGAGCTTTTGAGGAGAGGCAGAAGTTCAAGACAGATGAAACGCTGCAGAAAGCTGTCCTGCATTGGCTATGACAGCAGCCCAATTTTTTCTATGCCAAAGGTATCAGGCATTTGCCACAACGATGGCAAAAGTGCCTGGATGCACATGGGGATTGCTTTTAAAAACTGATTGAGCTTGTCGGACATTATATTTCCTCTGTAAAAATAAAAGTCTAGGTCAACCTTGAACGAACCTTGTAGATTAAAACGCTCTAAAAAATTTTGAGTCTATGGCTCCCTTTAAATAAAGGCGGAATCACAGCTCTTAGCTAAGTGGGAAACCCGGGATAATACAGAGCAGCTGTAAAGGATTCATTCGATTTAAAAACATATTTTGCAAAGTATTATTACATGCAGATATAATTGATACGTGAAAAGAGAACCGTAAACTCACATAGTCTGGTTACACTAACAAGTAAGTATGAAATAGAAACGAAGCGCGCACGCTCAAGCGGTATATATTAATCCGCGGTGGAAGGTAAATGAAACTATTCTAAGACGACTGCTTAATTGCCTGTATTTGAAACTTCCAACTAAAGAAAAAATACACAAATATTTTTGGTAACGGAAAAAATCCACACATATTATTTTCTTTTATTTATTGTATACCGGGTATCCCGGGAGAAAAGGTCAATATTTCGTGGGCGAGGGGATATAATGTTTATATAAACAAATAGTCTTTTATTAATGGTTTATGTGGTACAGCTATATGAAATTAAAATTATGAAGTTTTCTAATATGATTTGTAGTTAACGCATGAACATTTTAAAAAAGGTTATCATAACAAAATTTTGAATATTCCGTCATATACTTAATGCATTTTTTAATTCTTGTAAGAACGTGGTGATTTGCGCGCCTGAAGACAAATTCACGTTCTCTTATTTGATCCACAGCATCTGTTATTCACGTACGTGCAATAAGCTCGTCTCGTGAATTCACTTTAACGAATTCTACAAGCAAAAATCCAAGGGAGTTAGTTCGAGTGAACTTGGTAGCCAACCAACTGTTCCATCAGGACCGATCCAGCGTTGTGCTGTACGGATGGCAAACTGAGTTTAACGAATCTTTTACATTTATACAATAATGCAGCGCTACGTTACGGGTGATTAATGAAATCAACATGAAGCACCACAGTTAAATTATTTACTTCAATTTGTTCAGTAGTTGTATCTCAGAAACCATTAATAAAAGACACGTTTATATAAACTTTTCGACTTACAATAACTCATTCTATACTCTTACGAAATATTGGCCTTTACTGCCGGAATAGTTTGCATATAAGGTGTTTACTAAACACAAGGTAAAAAATCAAGGGATGATTTTTGGGGTATTTTAAGAATCTTTTGTCCTTTGATGATTTTCAGAATACCACTATGTTTCGAAGATACAGGGTGATAAAGGTTTTTCGAAAAAAACAATCTTTTACTACCTAATATTACATGAAAGCTTCTTACTATACCATAACTTCTGAAAATGACTACCATCAGCTTGGATGCTTGAATCCAATCTTCTTCTCATTGACTGCCGAACTCTTTCAAAGACACCAGGATTGTTTCTTATTGCATCACACCCGTCAACTATCCGATTTCTCAAATCTTCTACATTTTTCAAGGAATTCAAGTCCGGGGATCGAGCAGGCCATCAGTAAAATCCACCTCGACCAATCCAGCGGTCTTGATATGTTGCATTTGGTTGGTTTGGTTTGTTTGGGATTAACGTCCTTTTCAATTGCTATGGTCATTTCAGGACGGCGTTATAGGGGCCGAAAAGTTTGCCTCGCAAGGGTTCTTTAACATGCAGACGGCAAACGACTAAACGGGACCAACGGCTTTACTTCCCTACCGAAAGAAGTGCATGATCTCAGGATTTTCCCCCTGAAAACCCTCGTCGTCCTCGAACGGGGTCGAATCCGCGTCCTCGGGCATCAGAGGCGATCACGCAACCACTGAGCCACCTAGGCCGATATATGTTGCGTCTAAAAATTCACGCGCAATCTCATTAAAATGCGCCGATGCACCATCGTATATAAACAACATTACATTTCTCGTTGCGAGTATTCCAAAAAATTTCGTAACAGATCACCACTGGTGAGTCACCAGTAAGTCTTCCTGGTAGAAAATTAAACGTTCCAATCAACCAGTCACTCAAAATTCCAAGCGAAACTTTCAATGAAAACAGATGTTGAAAACGGTCTTCACGTATTTCATGTGGATTTTATTCAGCCCACACATAAATATTGTGAAGATTCATTATTGAATTTCTCGAGAAATTTGCTTCATCGGTAAAAAGAATCAGCGCCAGTTGTTGAGGGATTTGAACCAATGTTTGCAGAAGCCTTCGACAAACTGCAATACGTGGAGAAATAAGTGCCTGAACGCGTTGAATGGGATTCGAACAAACGTTGTTTCAAAATTTTTCACACAATCCCATTACTTAAATTAAAATCGTTTGCAGTTTTTCTTGTAGAAATACCTGGATCTTCCTCTACCATGTTCAGGACATTTTCTTCCACTTCTACCTTTTTTGCTATCATTGGCCTTCCTGGTCCTCCATTACGTTTCAATTTGCCTGTTTCATGAAGAAAGTGATAAATACTTTGAACGGTTCGGAAAGGAACTTGACGGTTCGGAATTCTTTCACTATAAAACTGTCTAGCCCGTAACGAATTCCCATTAGAAGTCCATACATTTAATGCATGTCAGTCGTTTCGGCGTTCGTATATGTGTATAATTCATGATAGAGAACTTCATAATAACAAAACTTTAACGATTAAAGGCAGAAAATAAAGACGCAATCAACTTTTAAAGCAAGAAAATGACAAGTCACGAGACGTATTCAACAGTCCGTGTGAAATTCAAGGGTAAACTGATAGTGTTTTCGATATCTGCAATAACCTGGTGTGAGTATAAAAACCAGCCGTATTTAGTAATCAGAATGTTGTTAAAAGATATCAGTATCGTTTTTGAGTTGAAAACCCTTTATCGCCTTGCATCTTCGATACAAAGCGTTATTCCGAAAATCATCAAAGGACAAAAGATTCTTAAAATAACGGAAAGAATCACCCTTTGAATTTTTGGCGTATGTTTATTAAGCACTCTCTATTATATGTTGTTTATTATCTATTTTATATTTCGTCAAGAGATGGCGCTGTTGTCATCGAATTAGTGACCTGTACGACTTAGGATCCAATTTCGAAAGATAGCGATAAAAATGATTGGATCGAAATAACACTATCAGTGAATCAGAATACGTTACAAATATAACTATACTCTGTCCAACGAAAGTTTCACTGGGCGTGTCCAGTTAAACTTCCAATTTCAATTGTTAGATACTGTTGCAAAGTCAAATTAATTGAGTATCATTGTGATAATATGCAAGTAGTAATTTCATGCTTTTTACAAAAGAGGTATCCGAAGAGAAAGGGTTTATTTCCATTTATTTATGGTGAATTGGAACGACAAGGTGAAACGGTAAAACCAAGGCAAGTGCATTTTGATATTATTTCATTGATGGTGGGACCAGGCTCTAAGTTTTCTCACACTCTACAAATGTTCAATGTGTGCTCCTCTGGTCACGTCTAAGCGGTAGTCGAATTCGGTCCATACATTTTGTAGCATTCCCCTGTCAATGGTCATCAGAGCAGAATTGACCTTTATCCCCTGTATTGTGATTGGTTGCCACTAAACGTCACTGATTTTTTTACAAAATGCAAATGGCGGACACTGGACGTGTTAACGGCATCTGTTGACTATATCTTAAGTGAAAGTTTTAATTGTTGTTGTTTGATTTGATGATTTCCAGCTCGCATCTCCCTCTTCCAGGAGACTAGCCGTATGGGATGAAAGGATGATGATGAAAATAGACAAACACAAACATCCATGCCCTTGGCGGGATTCGAACCCGCAACTCGCTGGTTACGAGAGCGGAAAGACCTGCGCCTCAACGCTCTCAGCCACCGAGCCGGCTTGTTGTTGTTTAAAATTTTTCTTGCTATGGTTAAATATTGTTGTATTCCCAATTGTCAGAATGAGGAGAAAGAAATAAACATCATTAGAAAATAATTTTATAGGTAATTTGGAAATGACTATGAAATTAAAATTATGAAAGGTTATCAGTAAACATTTAAATCATTATATTTTGCAAATTTCAGGTTAATAATGTATGTTAAATTAATAAAGATAATAATAAAAATCTTTAAAGTAGTAAAAACCTATGAAAAATGTAAAAAAAGTGAATTTTACTCAAATCACAAATGCTTACAACACGACCAAGGGACGCCATTTTTTATGTGGTCACATGGGTAGTCAAGGCTACGAATGCTAAGCAAGTGTGTGAGAACGAGAGTTTATGATAAAGGTCAATTGATGCGTTCCTTGGTAGAACTCAGGGTATCACGATGAGTTGCTTGTTTTATTGAGTTTATAGTTGTTTTCATGGATCTATTATATCTTTATCAGAGTTTTGAAGTCGAATGGGTTATTTAGAGTAATCCTGTATAATAAAAACTTAGTTCACAAAAAGTAATCACGGTTTTTTGCTCTGAACGTTTTTTGAAAAATTTAATTTAAAATATTTTTTACAAAAAAGAACAAAACATTTGATTAAAATTTTCATTCGTTGGAGTGTACCATAGAATTTAGATCAGTATATTGATCGAGCAAGGCCCAAACAAATATCAATATGTTTAAATAAGAAAGAAAGAAAAATCTACTTTGAAAACTTGTCCAAATTTTACTTTCATTTACACATAAAAAGGAGTTTGAAAAGTTTCTGCTGTTTAGCTAAATTGTTATATAGGAGAAAATTTGTTTTTATGTATAAAGACTCCCTACGAATAGAGTTGTCAGTTTGGAATTTTAATTGAATTTGAATAACGGTTAAGGTTCCCCTCGTGTCTACAATA
>JAHWFO010000211.1:2894060-2906719 GCA_023313115.1 Rhysida immarginata | reverse complement strand
TACCAAATAGAAATAGGAGATCGATACATCGATTTCCGAGTTGGATATCACAGGACACTATTCAACTGTGGAATTATAAGCGTAGATGTCATAGGAGGTTCAAATTGTCTGAATCTTCGGAGAATTATACAGCCTTTAAACTGGCGAGAAAAGATTTCAAGAATGCTCTTAATCGGGACTTTGTGGAGTACCATGCATCGATTGAAAATAGTCTTAGTTCTCAGGCTTCTACTTTCTGGGATGCTACTAAGAAATTGCTGGATAGGAACCCGTCCGGTAAGCATTGGACCAGTAATTGCACGATTAATGATATGGTCTCCCATTTTGAGAGTATTATGTGTAACGACTCTGATCTTTTACTTCCTGATTCCAGCTTGCCTTCCCATTGGGACCATCTGCATGGCAAATTGAACTTACCCGGTATTTCTTTATCTGAGATTTCTAATCTTGCTATTAAAATTTCAGCTTCTAGAATGGTGCATCAGAACGGAATCCCGGATTATATTTTTAAGGGATGCTTGCCTGCGCTGCTCCACCCCTTTCACAAATTATTCAATTTATCTCTTAAAACTGGCATATATCCTTCAGATTGGAAAAAATGTTATAATGGTTCCTGTTCCTAAAACTACTAGGCCTCTTTCGTCCAACGATTATAGACCAATTACGATTGTGACATTTCCGGCTAAGGTGTTGGAGACGATTGTTGCTACTCAGCTGTCGTCGTTTATTGATCCGTACTTGCTTCAAGAGCAACATGGTTTTCGGAAGAATAGGTCAACGTCTACCAACCTTGCTAGTTTTTTGCATTACCTGGTCTCTAATATTGATCATAGGAATCAAGTTGATGTATTATACTTTGACTTCAGCAAGGCTTTCGACAGTGTCAACATCAAGCTGCTCCTATACAAGCTTGGAAAGGTTGGACTGTCTGATAATCTTCTCAGTTGGTTCACCTCCTTGCTAACAGGTCGAAGCTTCGTGGTTAAGAGCTTGAATGGAGTTAGTCAGTTGGTAGGATTAGAAGTGGAGTCCCACAGGGATCTCCTTTAGGCCCAGTTCTTTTTAATGTGTTTATTATTGATATTAAAAGTCATATTGGAGATAGTCTGGTGAATTTTTTAATTTACGCTGACGACTTAAAACTTTTTTCAGTTATCCGTAGCTGGAAAGATTGTTGTAATCTTTCTCGGGCAGCTGATTCTGTCTCTCGATGGGCCACTGATAATGGACTCCATCTGAATGTTTCGAAAACTATTAATGTAACATATTCTAGAAGGTTGTTGACTTCGAATTTGATTATTCCTTGTTACAGAATAAAATCCAGCGTTGTAATAAAGTTAAAGACCTGGGCGTTATATTTAACTCGAGGTTAACTTTTTCTGATCATCTGGAATATGTGCTCGCTGAAACCAGTAAACGTTTAGGTATCCTAAAGCGTCTGACGAACTTTTTTACTAAGATCAAGACTTTTATCTTTCTATTTAAAATGATTATTTTACCGAAAATCTTATACGCCGTCTGGATTTGGTTTTCCGGGAATACCCAGTTATTAGAGTATCTGAGAACGAGGCTTCGTAATTTTGGTTTATTTATCGCTCGTGCTTTTCGTTTTTCCGATATAACCGCACTGGAGCCCATATTTGATCTTTCGCAAGCAATCAATAAGACGTTACTTAATAATCTGAGAAAGCTTATTCTTGGGCAGCTCATTTCACCCTGTACCTTAGAGCTTATAGGCTTTCGTGCTTTGATTAACAATAGAAATCATCATTTCCTTCGAACTTCCAGGACCAAGGTTGATCATGCTTTTAAATTAGTTAATTTATTTAATAATAATTCTAAGTTAATTGATATTTTTTGTTGACAACAGCAGGTTTTTTCCTGCCTCTTAGTTTCTTAATTATAATTGTTTTTACCACTTCTTTAGCTTAGTTAGTTATTCTTATTCTGATACTTTTCATATTTTTTTTAAGTGTACTTTAATTGTGCGTCTGTTGTCTAATCTTATCCTTCAGTCTGTTTTGGTTTTCTCTTGTTTAGGTGCTCTGTTCTTTTTACGTAGTTATTTTATATGTGTTTTTCATCAACCCTATATTGGGCTTCGGCCTGTTGGGGACAACACGGGGCTTTTTCCCTCCGGTGTATCTGGTGAGATTCCCCCCGTTGTTGTTACATTATTATTATTATTATTATTATTATTATTATTATTATTAACAATTATTAATATTTCGAATATCGTATTCCCTGAACGATGGGCAGATGGTGTCCGAAATTCGTCTGGGATAATTAACTGTTCTTGCATGCGTTCTCTTTACTAAATCTTTCTTATGTGACATAAATGAAGGGAATCATTTGCTTAATCATTGTGTTGTCAATACTGATATGATATATGGATATGTAATTGCTAATTTAAATCTTGGAACTCTGAATCGGATTTCTTTCCTAACCTGCAAACGAGTCATTCCACGTCAAATCGGACAAAATCGGGTGATAATTGACCTTAGGCCCGTTTCACACTGCTGCGGACGGTCCGCGCGGACGCTACGCGCGGAGAAGACGTCCTATTGTAACTGTAGGCGCTTTCACACTGCTGCAGATCGTCCGCATCAGCAAATTCCATTACAAGTAGTATTGCTTTCACAGTCATGCGGAGTCCGCATGCAGACGAAGAGATTTGGAGACAAAGATTATCAGATTCAGTATACTTCTATCAAATTGGTATATTTTTTGAGTATTTTTGCATCTAGAAGATTTTTTTTTTAGTATTTTTGAATTTTTGTTCGATTTTTAGAATTGTATGGTTTGTTTTTTTTTAGTAAGTGTTTAGCATTTTATTCGTTTCCCCCCTGTATTTTGGAAAATAACTAGTATTTTTCTTCGATGTATTGATATTATATTAAAACATCGATTGCTCTGGTTCGAATATTTCTATGTTTTGAAAAATTATTTCACTTCTTTTTCAAAACAATAGGCTTTCCAATTGTAAGGTTCCAATTGCATAATTATTGTAGACTTGCTTATGACTGAACTTTTTTGCTTTTTTTTTTGCTTTTTTATCGCATTGACTGGATCATCGTTTGCTAATTCCGGTCCATGTAATCGATATTGATTGAAATTTGAATAATCGATGTTTTTATCCAGTATAAAAATATTGCTTCAAGGAATACATGTCAACAAACACTTTAAAGTTTCGAGAACTATGGGCGTGAAAAAGTTTTAATAAGGATGCATTCATATTCTGAATTTTGCACTTTTCTTTAATGAACGACAATAAATTACAATCAGTGGCCAATAGCTAACATGAAAATAACTTCTCGAAAATATGGCAACTTCAAAACTGCTTCGATCTGAGGGAGTTTCATTTTGTCCGGTTGCTTTTTTTTTTCCAACAATGCGGTTTTATAAACCCTCAAACCGGGATATCTTTTACAGCCTCAAACCGGGCTGCTATTTTCAGCTGCATCCGTCCGCAAAGTCGTCCGCATGACTGTGAAAACATCACATGCGGATGCGGAGCCCGCGTGCGTAGCGTCCGCACGGAGCATCCGCAGCAGTGTGAAACGGGCCTTAGGGTCTCCGATTGTTCTCAAATTTTATCAGTGTATTTCAATGGAAAAATTATAAGGCATGCATAGTTTTGTTTGTCAGATAAAAATATATTTTAGTTATATATTAATTATCAAAGTTATCAGAATTTCGCGCATTTCATCACATAAAACGAAGCATATCTCTGGTTATATTCGTCGTAGAGAATTGTCATATATGTCAAATTGAAGCTAAAATGAATCACTTTTTTCCTTAATGTACTTTATGGATTTCAAAATAAAACATGAGGGGGAAAATGCGTTTTAATTTTATAAAATCATATATTAACCTGAAAACGATGCTTAAAATTATTTTTAAAAATTTAATTTTCTCATATCCATTGCATAACACTACGAAATTACAGGATGGAGTTCCAAATAGTTCAATCGGTATTAAATTATTTATCAGGTCACGTGCGCTACTTTGATATGTGACTAGAAGCTGGAATGCAATAATGACTCAAGCGACGTCCTTGAAGCGACGATCACGTCATGAGCAGTTAACACTTTTAAATAAATTACATCATTTTATATTTATTTTCTATACTTCTAAAAGGAATTCCACTTTGAAATTTGGTTGGCCATTAGAACAAATATAAAGAAATATGCTAGTATTTTTTACAGGTTTTTAATATGTCGTTTTAACTTAATATTTTCAAAATTAATATTAAACTCATGTTAAATGGAGTTTTCTTTAATTTAAATTATAATTGAAAACACAAAGTTTAAAAGCCCACATTTTAAGCTTTAAAATGGGCTATGAAAGAAACCTGTACGACGTACAGTTTCAGAAAAACATGTGTTTATGGAACGCCTTAACCGGCTAATTTCTGTAAATTTGACTGCGAATATTTTTGTAAGAAATTATGTTACTTAACTGAAGATGTAAATTAACACCGTGGGGTTACTTACTTTGATGTAGGGAATGTATAAAAAAAGTTTGAACCTTTTATAAAAATGTAGTGTTCTTTAGGTGTCTCTTTTCACGTAGAATGACTCAAACTCCTGTTCCTATAATGGCTAAGATAAATTATCTTTAGCATTGTTTACACAAATGGAAAAATATACAGGGTTTTCGAAAAAGAATGACAAAATTGTGATTTTATAACTTTTTATTGGATGGCACTAGGAACTTGTTTTTTTTTTTTTTGGTTTTTTTTATTACAACGAACAGACAGTATCAAATGCAGGGTGATTCAAAATTCTATGTAAAAACTTTTAGAGGAGATAGTATGGGTTATTCTAAGCAAAAAGTTCATATGAATGTGGGTCCGAATTTGAATGTTAATTGAGATATGAACAGAAATAAAAATGCCGCCACCAAAATCAACAAATTAATTATAACACCTAGGATAATGAAATTTGGATGAATAATATAGAGTCCATAAAAATGTTTATACCGTTAAAATTTGATCGAATTTTAATGAGTTTCCGGTGATTAGTACTCGCATGTGAGCACGAGTTACGATGTTGAATGCGTAACTCGGAAACCACTCGTTGGAATTCGATCAAATTTTAACTGTATAAACATTTTTATGGACTCTTATTTTTCCAAATTTCATTATTCTAGGTGTTACAAAACCAGAGTTATAAACTTGTTGATTTTGGTGGCGGCTTTTTATTTCTGAAAGAATAAAACATTAGATGGTCACTGAGAGTTTTAATGGTACGCCTACCTCAGCTGTTCGAATTAATGATGAAAAATAGGAAAGAAAATTCCGCAGCCCGGATTCGAACCAGGATTTTTTATTTCTGTTCATATCTCAGTTATCATTCAAATTCGGACCCATGTTCATATGAACTTTTTTGCTTAGAATAACCCATACTACCTCCCTTAAAAGTTTGTACATTGAATTTTGAATCACCCAGTATATGTTGGCAGTACTGATTATTACCCATACAGCATTTCAGCAAGAATTTCATTGTTTGATGTAAATACGTCGCTTCGATCATCCCAGACATGATCTACAGTACGTGAATAGAAATAGAATATCGCTTAGACGTCTGGCGCGCTACGAATGGTGCTCATATACGTAGTAGAAACATTTTAGCAGAGGTTAAAAAATATTGTGCATTTTTGAGATTTTTTTCTTTAAAATATTTAGCATTCTAGTGCCATCAAATAATGTTGTCATTCTTTTTCGGAAACCCTGTATTATCTTTAAGTAACGCGATGAAAATTTAAATGGAGGATTTAATAAAACTGGCCTTGTTCTTTTATTTACGTAACATTAAAATATCATGTTCTGGATAATTTTCAAGCGGAAGGTTTTTTTTCCTTTCTCCTTTTTTGTCATCTTCTATCCTCATGTCATTTTATAATAAGAGCACAGTACCTCTTGTATATCAGTCATGGTTTAGAGCTGCTTTTCAAAAAATGATTCTATTATACTTTATACTTTAATATTCCAAAATTCGTTTTTAGTAATTGAACTACGTCTACTAGAAAATAATCAGTTTTTACTTCTCATAGTTTTGAACAGGCTCCCGCTTTTCGGTCGGCCTGCACATGTCTTTGCAGTCGACAATCACCTCTCAATAGCTTGTGGTTTACCGCATTTTCCACCCTCTTTAATCATAGCAGTTTCGAAACTGCCACCAGCCTTGGCTCGAAACCAATGATCATGCCTTTAGCAGATCTGAAAAATCGCTCGTTTTATCCATGTAGAAAAATTGATATGTGTGCTAAGTACAGACATCACACCTTTTGTACTCATCAAACGAGATCGCGCCAGGTGCCTTTTTTAAAAAAAACAAAAAAAACTGGCTACGCGCTGCTGATGGCAATAATTTCCAGAACAGTATAGGGTTAAATACATCTAAGATATTAGCGAAGTAAAAATCTTATTTCTTTACCGTCATAACTTTAGGGATAAGGCGGTTGCCAGTAGCTGTTGCGCATGCTGGACGTCACAGTGTGGCTATGATGGAGGGCCATGCTGCAGTAACGAGGGACCGTATTTCGTTTCCCACACGATAACAGCCGCCGAAAAGCTCGCCGAAATTTAATAGACATGGCATTATACAGGATAGGGTTGATTGCACTGAAAATATAGAAATAAAAAAACAAAGTAAGCATATTTTCATTCGTCCAGATGTAGACACACCAACAACTAACAGGTTTTTATCCACCCCAAATAATTTTTTTTTCTCATCGAAATCGACTTAAAACCCCATGATTCACGAAGCTATAT
Source organism: Rhysida immarginata (assembly GCA_023313115.1). NCBI lineage: Eukaryota > Metazoa > Arthropoda > Chilopoda > Scolopendromorpha > Scolopendridae > Rhysida > Rhysida immarginata. Next base: position 2,899,941 of record JAHWFO010000211.1, on the reverse strand, counting down.
TGTATTTTTTTTATAAAATTAAAAAATTTCCATTAGTATGTACATATTTTTACGAGGCAATTTCCCGTAAAGTACATATCTCTGATCAGGTAAAACCACTTGCAAATTATTTTTTAACTTGGCTCATGATACTCAACCATTGCAGTAATTCTTTTGTCTGGTTACTGAAGAGGGTAAACAAAAACTCCTTCGACGTATATTAACGTAAGCAGGTATCTTACTTATCTAGAGATTTATCAAAGTTTTAAATAACGAGGCATGAAATACGGTACCACCTCCTTTATTATCAGGTAATTCTCTAAATTATTCATTCAAAAGTTTAGTTCAAGTTAATGAAATGACTATAAGGGTCGTACAAATGAAAACGAAAATTTGTGTGGGAAAAAAAGACAACGTGTAGGATCGTAAGTTTTTGTTTTCAACAATTGCGAAACCCCACGTGCAAATTGAACAATAGGTTGCAAGTGTTGCACCACGTGAGAAAGAACGATAGCTCGCTCTTCGAAGCTCTGCGAGTGATCGCTTCGTCCAAACAACAAAACCCCCGAAAAAAATCAAAAGCATTCGCAAACAGCACGGGGAAGGTTTTTTGATCGCAGAGGCCCGATTTTACTAGATTTTATTGAAAAAGGCACCACAGTTAACACAGCACGATATGGGGAAACATTGAAGGCACTGCGCGCAGCCATCAAATGCAAGAGTCCTGGACTTCTTACAGAAGGAGTGCTTCTTCTCCACGGCAACGCGCGTCCTCACACCTCGAAAGCAACGTTAGACCTCATCAAAAAGTTCAACTACGAAGCAATGCAGCATCCACCTTACAGCCCTGACTTATACCCATGTGACTTTCACGTGTTTGGGGATCTCAAGAAACATCTGAAAGGCCGCTGGTTTCAGTCGGACGATGAAGTGAAGGAAGAGGTTTTGGAATGGTTCCACACGCAACAGAATGACTTCTTCCATAAAGGAATTACACGCCTTATTACACAGTGGGATAAATGCCTTAACGCATTTGAAGAGTATTTTTAAATTCCTTGTATACACTTTGGATAAAATAATTTTCGTTTTCATTTGTACGACCCTTATAGATTCTCTGCGAATCCTTTCATTCACAATAAATCTAAACAACAGTAAGTTTGCATTAAAGGAATATTGATGCAATTGAAGAATACTGATTCACTCTTAAGTTAATCTACTTGAGTAAAATTGCCCGATATTTATGCCTCTTCCAACATTTATTAATCTCATGTGGCGCTCCGTAAAAATCGGAGATATATTAATTCTAATTATTCACTCATGTTAAAAAAGTTATACGTGTCATGTATAAATTCTTAATTAAGTAAGTGAGTAGACGCAGTGGAAATATGATACAATGACAGTAGGCGGAAGGGTATACTTAATTTATTTATTGACGTAAATAAAGTAAAATAAAGAATGAAATGCCTTAATCCTAAAGCACTTAACTAAATAAAAATTCTTAAGTTTAAGCACTGAAAAGCATGTAGCACCAACTTGGATACTAATAAAGCAAAACTGATGAGCAATAAAGCAAAACGTGGGACTTTAACACAATCGTGGATACATATCACTATATGAATCACACTTAAGCACACATATCAGCTGAATACACGTGCAGAACACAGAAATAGTTATAACGCAGGAACACAGTAGTGTTCGACGCACAATAAATAATCACTGATAATAATTCGCACCATAAGCACGTTTACACAAACAGAATATATGTCGCTCTCGTGCAATCTGCACGATAACGTAACGAAAGTCGTATCCGGTAATCAATGCACATCCACAAGATAAGGAAAGTCACTGCCGTTAATTTTAGGTCCAGCACAATTCGAGCAGTTCGCTACTTTATACGGAAGACGAATCAACGAAACGCTTCGCTATGCACTGCAATAATAATGTAAAAAGTAGTATAGCCACAGTCATATGACAATTAATGTAAGAATAGTACCCAACACTGTTCGTTACAATGGCCGGACGAAAACGACAGACAAAACGGGAGGACAGGCGGTATTTTTTTTCCAAGTCTAATGTCCGGGTTTCTTAATAAGTACAAACCCCAAATCGTGGTATAGATAAGAGTTCAATCCAAACGGCCACAAACCGTGAGCGTGATACGAATAGCGTAGCTCGTAGTTTCGGAGCTCCGCAGACGTTAACTTCAGTAAATGTCCACAAAAACCAATTTGGAAATTAGCGCTTGACAGGCAATCGTATGTGACGCTTAGAGTCCGTCTTGGAAGCTCAGGAAACGGTACGGCCTCGCCGGGAGAATTTCTCTCGGAGCCTTCGCTGCCACGTCGGCACTCGGAAGCCTTCGTTGATAAGGAGAGCTCGTCGTACGCTTCAACCAGCTGCTTATCTGGTTCGAACCTCGGTGACGACGCCGCGGCGTTCGCTGTCGCTCGCTCGGATCTCCTCTCCTCTCGGGTAATAGTCATTAAAACAGCCTTTTCGCCGTTTTCCTCTATTCGAGCTCCTGACCGTTTTTCCACGTCCGTTTTCACTTGCTCTCTCCAATCCAAGACCTCGGTCTCGGTGTCTTCTGTCATAGGTTTAAAATTTTCTCTCTCGCCTCTTATTGGCCTCCTGCGTCTGACGATGTTGGTGGTGCGTCCTTCGTCGGTTCCCTCTCCGATCTCTATCTTAGAAGTAGCGAGTATGGAACCGAACGAAAGTGTCATCGGAATTCAAGATGGTATTTGAATTCCGTGACAATACGCTATTTTTGTATTCGGAACTTCGGTACTATCAAACAACATTTCAGTCATTATCATTAATATCAATGAGATCCTGCATCCACTATTGACTATTACTACAGTTCAATTTCAACTGAATTCTTAAAGTATTCTTGCTATGATCTATCAAGTCGAACTCATTTGTCTTAAATCGATTTTATTTCAATCGTAGAAATTATCTAAATCATATTATCTTGTATTATCGGCATGTAATTTCTGGCTAGACGTAATTTGTTGACTGGCTAATTCCATTTTTTCGAATTCGACTTGGAAACTATTCAGAAAATGGCGTCACCAATTTCTAATATTTAGCAATTGACATCGTTGATTTGGTTTGGCGCAAAAATTAAGAAGGTGACAGTAAAACAACTAAACATTACATTCGGAAAGACGAGCGCAATCAAATCGATAAATGATTATTGCAGAAATCACTTCATTACCTTCATGTTATACTCGAGCCGTTTCTTCTCATCTTCCGACGTGCTGAATCCACGACGAAAAACAAAATCTTTGCCTGCTTCCCCAACTGCTCGAAGCGAAGTCTTTTTTTAAATTTTTTTTTCTTTTTTCATTCCTTTTTCCAACAAAGCGGTTTTGTTTTCATTTTCTTCCCAAAGCTTTTTGTCTATTTAACCACAGCCCACTAGATTATCTAGTGGGCTGTGATTTAACAGTCAATGACGTATATTAAAGATAGACTCCGAATCCTATTGTTAAAAGCGGCAAAAAGTGAAGCAAATTGAGCCATGACAGTTCTGGGCAGGAGTAAGCCGTGGAGTAATTAGCTGTCTGGCTGCTTTGTTTTTGAAGATTTTGGGACCGAGGAATAATTAATTCAAAACCATTCCTCGAAGTTTGTTCTGCGTACAACTGTACAAGCAGACACGAAAAATGATCAGGAATCATTTTCCACAAGCATAAATCAAAAATACGTATCTAAAATGAAAATACATAACTGAAAGACGATCGAAACGAAATTGAAATTGAAACCATGGTCGAAAAATTGTTTATAAAATATATTAAAATACTTCAAATATAAAGTAAACGAAAAGAAAAATTTATCACTCCGTGATCGGCGTGTAAAAGAATTATTAATCAGCTACTCTCATGTTTAGCCACGTGTTTTGCATCATCTTCACTCACTTTCGGCCATGACAGTTCTGGGCATGGAGCTTCCCAATTTGCTTCAAGTAACAACAATTGCTTCGGAGTCTATCTTTAATATACGTCATTGTTAACAGTATTCTCTGTCCCAACAATTGCTTCAATCGCTATTTAAAATCTTTTATATTATCAGTTACTTGATCATATCACTGCACTAATAAATGAATTTACTTCATATTCAGGGCTGGTAATAATCATAAACTTTATTCTCGCATTACCGTTTTTGTCTTTCTATTAATTGAAGTTCCAAGGTTAAGAATCGACATAATTTCGGATGCTAAATAGATCACGACGATAATTACTATACCCAAAATGTCAAAGTCACTAAATTCAACGACACTAAACTTTAGGAGGGAGAAGAAAAAAACTTTTCACGGTATAATACGAGGCTCGGCTGATAAATTTTGCACACAAGCAAGCTACACGGAAACAAAAGGTACTATCGAGTTGGGCGTGGTTGTACATGATAACTAGAATCCCCTCTATAAACCTGCGAAAATACGTTGAAGTCCGTTTACCGGTTCGTGTTCAGTAGCAGTTAAAATGGAGTCGAGGACGGCCAGTGTTACATCCTAATTCTAATTATGTCGCTGAAGAACGCGCATAATTTACGCAAAAGGATTCTTCAATGACGTAAAATTGAATAATAAAGGAAGTGACGAGATTGAGACAAGAGGAAAGGAAGGTGTGCAGGAAAAAAAAATGAAAAAGGAGGAGAAGAGAAAAAAAGAGAAGAAAAGAGAGAAGAGAGTGCGCGAAGGAGGTTAGGTAAGTGGTTCGAGATGGACTCTGAAACGCACTATAGCCTTAAAAATAATTTCTGAAAAAAATCTCAAAACAGTTCTTCTGTACCATTGGTTTAATAGTAGAATAATACCTGACAGCCAGTACGTTAACACGGTACGACCTCACACGTCGCACGCCACCACAGCAAGCTGAAGTTTGAGCCTCTTCCGCGTCCGCCATACCCTACGGATTTGACTTCGTGCAACTTCCACTTCTTCTCTCATCTCAAGAGGGCTCTCAAGGATAATCATTACATCACCGACGATGAGGTGAAGGAAGCTGTGACCACTTGGATCCGATAAAGACACCAGAATTCTTTAGCGATGGAATGCAAAAACTTGTCACACGTTGAGAAAAGTGTATCAGTGTAAACTGAGTTTATATTTAAAATTAATTATTGCATTTTGTAGCAATTTTGATCTTATTCCAATATCTGTTTTCATTACCATGCTACGCATATATCTGCAAAATTTATCAATCAAGCCTGGTATGCATATATGTATGTATGAATATATGTGCGTGTGTGACCGAGGTTTGTGGAATAGTACAAAATTAAGTACATTACTCTGAGAAACCACTTGGGCGATATTGAGATTTTTATAATTAAAAAATTATAAAAAATTTGCCCATATATAAGGTAACTCGGAATTAAATCTCTACTAAAATTTAATCGAACATAAGAGTGCGCAGAAAATATTAATGTGATGTCAAAGTGGAAGGAGGTCTATGCAAATACCATTCCACAATTTCAATTTATTTAATTGTAAAGCTACATTAGGGATCGATTTTCGTTTACTCAAGAGCAGCGGACATCTGCGGAATCATTAAAACATATTCACAGTTCACCAAAAGATACAATCCTCATACTTTGAAAAATTCATAAAATTAAGGCTTATTAAGGATTAAATTACATTGAATTGTATTAAGAGCGTAAAATTGGAATTTTTTGTCTATTAAAGGGCCTTCTCATTGCTAAGTCTTAATCTGCAATTCAAAGCCAAAGATCCGTGAAAAATACATATAATCGAACAATAAAAAAATATTGGGGAGAGATGACCAAAATCTTTTTCAAATGTTTAGTTTCTCCTAAAATCTACTTGAGAGAAGCGTTAATGTAAAAGTTTCTTTTAGTATTTGTTTTGTGCCTCATTGCACGCAGTTAACAACGGTGC
>JAHWFO010000211.1:2873305-2884419 GCA_023313115.1 Rhysida immarginata | reverse complement strand
AAAAAAAATGTTTCAGACAAAATGTACGTAGTTTTTTATGTAGGACCTGAATCTGCAATAAAAAATAGGGGTTCCCATTTGAAATTTTAAAGTTGCCCCCCGCCCCACCCCCAGGGGCCGGGGGGGGGTGGGCTAATTTTAGCACCAGCAGATGCCCCCTCGAAAATAATCAACTTTGGATTATACGCATTTTTTCGTGTGAAGCTTATTTTTCGAGTTATTCTGCTTTGTCAACTTAAAATTTACACCCTGTATATTTTCAAAAAGTGTTTCTAATGCATTTTAGAAATGTGTTAAAAGCGCGAAGAAACTGTCGTAAAATATATAGGCGTGTAATAAAAAAGGTTCTATCCCCTCCCCCCCTCCCAAAAAATCAAAAGATTGTTTCCTTAGTTTCTTGACAGATGTAGGAGAGATGGTCGAGACTCAAGAACCCTGGAATAACATAAATAATGGATATTAAATAAAATGGATATTTATTTTATTTTTTATTTAATATCCATTATTCCTTAGATTCTGTTGTACAACCTTCACATGCGATCAGTATTCAATAGAACACATGAAACGAAACATTATTAGGAAATGATTTCCTCGATAAGCAAGGATATTTTATCAATGCTTTAGATCTTTCAAATTACAAAATAAGACGAATTTTTCATTTCCTTTTTTTAGCAATACCACATCTATTCCAAACTCCAGGCTAAGTAAAAACATGGAAAAGGCAAACGGCCATATCCAGGTCGTACAATAGAACATGGACAAAGGAGATGAAAAAATACATAATATACATACAAATGATCGAAATAGATATTCCGAGCTAATCTTACTTATTGCATTTATTCACCCCCTCTTTCATCTTCATCTTAAATGGCTTTCCTTAGTTATCAAAATTCACAAAGATAGTTTAAATAACTTCTTTGAAATAAATTCTTACATCTCTATTAATTAAATCAAAAAGAAACCTTATGTGGACAGTGATAATGTAAGCACAAAAGAGTATTTTTCTTTTGTGCTTACATCCCTATTAATGATAGTTGCATAATATTTTCTCGTGAAACATACAATCTTATTTAATTTAAAATCGGTTGATGAAAATAAAGACTGGATTAGGACTCATTATCGGATGTAAATCTAGGAAATAGTTCATTCACAGTTTTAGGAGCATAAATTTCATTATTACAAGTATTTATAATCACTACATTTGGAACATAAATATAGTAAGGAGTGATTATTTTTATCGTAATTATGTTGCCTTTTACCTTGATTACATGATTATTACAGTGGTTTTTTTTTTCGTTTTTGTTTTTGATTTTGATAGTTGATGAAAAGCGCGGCTCCGCTCCAAAATCTGTTTCTATGCGTTATGGATTTGCTTAATTTTTCCCTCCAATGTTTGGAGGGAAATTATTGTTCATTTGTTTCGATTTATTTTCAATTTATTTTCAAATTTCTATGAGTTGAGGTAATTAAATGTATGTTAAATTGTTCATGTTTTATTGAATTATTGTTTCCTGAACGTTTAATGTCATTTTATAGATAAATATCTTTCATGTGATAATTTAAAAAAAATTCGAGTTCTTGCTGTTTAACTCTTCCTTTTATCTTTAAGAACGACTCTACAAATTTTCCTTCGGGGTAAGACTGAATTCAATCTGCGATCCTTCTCTGCTTTTGCTCTAATTGACCGTTGAAACAGTTTTTATTCCCGACTGTAGACAGACGATTGTGGAAAAGAGAAGGGAACTAAGTTTTCGCTTAACACTGATTTTCGTCATTATTTATCGCCTTGTCTGCTAACTCGATCTGCTTCCAAAACCGGCGAAGCGGGGTGACAATTAGAATTAAAGAGACGAGTTACGTACTATCTGTTCTTTGGATGCAACTATGATAATTCTTCCACGATGAAAATCATTTTACACTTGAGGAAAGTTTGTTTTTGTACAATTGGCATTTTATCGGAGTTCTCATTAAAAAAGTTATATCAATAACACTGGTAACAAATATAAACAAAAGTCATACGAGGAACGGTCATTACAATCACAATGAAATAACGAACGCTTTTGAAAATGTGTGGTGCCACTGGGAAGCGACATCCCTCGAGTGCTGGAGGATACAAAGCGGCGTTTGATGCAGTACCGATAAATGCCACCGTGCGTCGAAAGCAACATAGCGCAGCCCGTCGTAAAATAGGATGTGAGAGCTGTGATAAGGTTCCTGCATTGAAGGGGAACAACGCCAAACAAATTCATGAGAAGTTAGTGGCCGTTTATGGTGATAATGCTCCATCGTACTAGACAGTGGCCATGTGGCGTCGACGTTTCCAGTATGGTCAGACACGCGAGGAAGACGAATTTCAGAGTGAACTCCCCTCCATCTGTGACGAGCCACAAATTGCGAAGGAAAGGCCAGACAATCACGGGAGCGTACTACAGGATCTCCTGCTGAAGTTACGGGAGGTCATGAAGTCAATGCAGCGAGGCAAAGTGTCCAAAGGGTCAGGGATCTTCTGCCAGCATATTCCGTGCATGAGACCATGCGCGTTGCGGCGGAGCTAGCGTTCGAAACACTGCCTTAACCACCGTATTCACCCGAACTGGCCCCAAGCGACTTCTTCTTCTTCCCTCGCCTGAAGAACTCGTTTCGTGGACGGCATTTCCAAGACGACGACGAGGTCATCTTCGAGGTGGAGCAAGAGGACTTCTATAAAGTAGCATCCAGCAAGTCGTTCATCGTTAGGAAAAGTGTGGAGAGGGACTGACGCTACCACCGTGTAGCTTCACCCAGTCTTCCGGCTGATTGTTATGATTTTATGATGAATATGTTTGAATATGAAAGTAACAGTAACTGTTGATGAATAAGTTTGAATATGATAAATCATTTCTAAAAATGCATAACTTTTATTTCTATCATGTCTAAAAAGCAAATGATAGCCAATTAAAAGAAAGCATGTTTATTTCTAGCAAAGCATGTATTCAAAGCTAAATAGATTGCATTTTTTGACATTTAACTTCAAAATTTTTAATTCAAAGAAACTGAAGTTAAGAACAAAACACACACACACACATCCTCACACACACACACACACACACACACACACACACACACACACACACACACACACACACAGACACATACACGCGCGCAAACATAATTATAACAAATAAAAATTTTCAAAATACAGTAAGTTTTTATTCTATTAGCGCTTGCATTCCAGGGTCCATCATTCCAGGGTCCCATTGGCCCTGGTATTTGTGCTCAATGGTTAAAATATCTTGGAACCTTTCTCCCTGCTCGCCGTATACTGCTCCAAAAGGAAAGAGGCCGAGATGTCAGTCTAAGAAATGAATTTTTAGGGACATTCTGCAACCAGCTTTTTTAAGCTGCATCCAAAAAGTATAAAGCCACTTGAATTTTATCAAAATCATTTAATGCCATTCCGAATGAAAAAACTAATAAATTACAATCATCTGTCATTTATGACTGCTTATTTATCATTATTTCATAGAAAACTAAACAAATTACAAAGAAAAATAAAGAAAAAATTTATTCATTGTCCAAAAAATATAAAGTCATCATTAGATTTTACACATATTAGGAAAATTCTACTTATCTGCAGGTAATACGAATATCAATATCATGAAATTTATTTAATATGTAAAACACTTGAAGTTTAAAATACTACAGAAGTTCACTCTAAGAAAAACACCATGCCACTAGGTAAACCCTTATCAGAATTCGAAAAGGTTTAAATTGTGGCTTTAAAAAACCCAGAGCAATCATCTCGATCAATCGCAGAAGCTTTAAACAGAACGACCGAAAAAACTTACACCACGCCAGACGAGAGCATTTTGTAAGGAAGCAAGAAAAACGGTGCCTCTGTTCGTACACTAACCAAAAAGCCTGAATTCAATATCTCCAAATCAACCACTGCTAAACGTGATTCATGAAAGAAAATTTCTGAAGTATAAAAGAAGAAAATTCCTGTTTTGAAAGCTGCTCACAATGTCACGGCCAAATTCATAGAAATATCGAGCAAGATATTTTCATCCAAGCGCAGCATTCATGACGTCATTCGCTCATCTCCAGAAAGAAGCGAATGAGAAGAAGTGTAAGGTCACGTGGCACATAGGAAAGACGTGTAAGGCCACCTGATAGGAAAGAGAGTGTTTTATTTTTATCTTAATATTCTACTGCGTAACTCATTTTACGTGACACTTGGCAGTTTTACTGGCATGATTTGAGGAGAAATGAACAATTGTTTTCCAAACACTAGAGAGGAGGAGGCAGTGTAATGGTGGATGGTCTTTTGGAATGGCACTCAAAATTAAACCTGTACGTGATTAGTGGAAAGATGACAGCAGCCAAGTAACAGGCAATGTTAGGACTTTCTTTTGCTGAATAAATGGGAGAACCTTTCTTTGAATTCCAACAGGATAATGCCCTATACACACTACAAAAATCACCTATGAGTGGTTCCTGCAAAACGGGGTTCCAGTTATGAACTGGCCAGCTCTATCACCCGATATGAATCCGATGGAATATGTATGGGCACAGCTACTCGTGCTGTTTATGCTAGTAGATGCCAGTTCTCAAATGTGCAAGTCTTAAAGACTGCCATTATTGAAGATTGGAACAGTCTTGATATGTATAACTTTAAAAAAAACCTTTTAGATCAATGCCTGATAACAAGGCAATGGGAAATACCGAGCTGGTTTATGTAAATTTCGCGAACTTTCTGTGGAATTTTATATAAACACTCATCTGCTGAATGCAAATCAGAACGGTCATTACGTTGAACATGGAATGGGGCGTGAGATAAAACAGTATTGTAGCAATCGCTCTTCACAAGTACAACAAGTCAGTCAAGTAAATTTTCACTTTCCTTGAATCTCTGAAATTGATGCAAAAATTTGTTTATCGTACTATCAAACGATACAATGACTTCGCGAGTGTGGATGCCAAATCGAGGTGCAGTTCAAGAACTCCTGCAGCCATTAAAGCGGTGCATAAGAGAATTTGACGAAATCCCCATCCCAAACAGAAAATCTTGTCACGGGAGATGAAGATACCAAAAAAACGATGCCTAGGAAGACAGACCGGCCCGCGCCTAACAGCTGCGTTACGTGACATTATGGCAACAAGATGCAAACGCCTGCTTCAACGGCACGCGGATGGAGGACGCATTCGAATCCTGCTTACGAACAACAAGAAAAGTTCAATACGCAGAATGCCTCTGAGAAGATTCCGAAAGCATACAGAGGTGATTGTTTGGTGATTGTTTGGTGATTGATCGGTGATTGTTTGGTGGGGAGTGGATTATGACGAGGTGACCAAATTACATTTCTGTGAACAAGGCGTCAAAGCGAAATCTGCGAATTACCAAACGGACGTTTTACAACAAGTTGTTAGGCCCTTTAACATTACTTTGTTTTCTGGAAAGCAATGGGTCTTTCAGCAAGGCCAAAACAACACAGCGTTGGGTTGAAGAGAATTTGCCCGATTTCATCGCTGCAGAGGATTGGCCAAACCTCCCCCCTCCTCCGTTGATTATTGCCTTTGGAACATTTTGGAGGAGAAGGCTAGCAATATCGAGAGCTTGAAGGTAGCGCGTAACCGAACCGTTTGAAGCGCTAAAGGTGGCCAACATATTCTACAGGGAGGTGGCAATAAAGAATATATTACTCTTCTTTTAGGGTTTTAGCATCATCTAAAACCCTATTAACGACGGTACAGATGTATGTAACGTGTATGTCACACGCCATAACTTTTGATAGGATTGACCTAGACAGGGCCGTAGCCAGGACTTTATCTTGGGGGGGAAGTCGATTTTCAAAAATTCCGGACTTTTTTTCAAAAAATCCATTGAGTAGGACCTTTTAAAATATTTGGGAGGCGGACCTTTTTCCATAATGGGTTGGTCGTCGACCCTCCTCGACCCCTCCCCCCCTGACTACGGGCCTGCTAGAGGGTTGAAATTTTCTACACACGTAGGCCCTATACAGAGGACGGAGCGAAAAATATTGCGAATCCTCCAGGGATTGACCAAACCATCTGTTTTTGTGGTTTCCCCAACTGACTTCCTTTCAAGTCTATGGAGTTTTGATTGCTTTTGAGCAATTTGTGACGTCAGAGTTTGACTGACGTCAGAATTTAAAGAAGTCTATTTGAAGTATAGCGAATCCTCCCGCTACTGCTCGTAATATTTTGAAAGGACTGACCTAGAAGCTTGAAATTTTCTACACACGTAGGCCCAGGGCCGTACCCAGGTGAGAGGGGGCTGAGGCCATCATGTCAACTAAATCTGTTACATGGGGGACGCTGTATTGGGCCAGACCCCCCCCCCCCTCAGGGGCCACTTGTATGAATTTCATGGTTCCTTTTTTATCTTTTGAACAAAGAGGGCAAATTTCCTGAAATTTCGTAAATTTGTAGTGCGGTTCTAAAACCAAGAAAAGTGATATAAGCCTCTAGGGCCCCGCCGGAGGTCCCGAGGACCCAAATACAATTGAAGCTATAATTATAACATATTTTCACGACTTTTTCTTAGTTAGATTTGTGATAATGCAGAGTAATGTGAAAGAGAAGGGAGGAGACGATATAGTAGGTATAATGCTACGTTTAATCAAAACAGAGTGAATTTTGTAGATACAAATTAATAGGTACAATTTTATGATGCTTCAATCTTCGGGACGAAAGATTTCAGAACTTGGGCATAAGTTCTTCGCTGGCATCTATTGTAATCAAGTCCTGACGTCCATCTTGTTAATTGGGTCCAGTAAGGAGAGGTCGCTCCTAACTCAGTCGTGTCGTTCGGTCGAACGTGGGCAATTTCGGAAATAGCCTTCGCTGTGTCTGTCCGTTTGTTCACGTCGAGTTCGTCTGCACAAAATGAATCGAACAACTGAGATTAATATGAGCAACTAAATACAACTTAATGATTACGTGTTTGACTATTCTGCAGATAACTAGAAGATTAATCCCATCAAAGTAATCAAACTAAACAATAGTCAAACGATAAGAGAGAGGTAGAGAGGTGAGAGTTATTCGATCATTAATTGTATCCAAGGAAAATAAATTCTACGACTAAGAGTCCAAAAATTATCTGATTACCTGCCCACGGTCGCGGCTTAGCAAAGCGCAACTCGCAGCGCGAGATCTCAACGCGGAGCGCACCTGCGGGGCCTATGACTTCAGAACGGGCTATGGTCGAATCGCTGTAGGTTTCGTTCCTCTTCTCTAGTAAGCGTGGACCTATCGCTTTGCGGTTGTGAGCTAGATGATTATCCTTGGACGTGGATTCCGTGCCATTGGGCGTCCCGCACGTTTCCTCCTTGCGAATGTTCGCTGGGCGATAATGCTCTCGTCCACTTGTATTCGGGCTTCCTGCCTTCTCGGTTTCGACGGCTACGCTATCAGCTTCTTCCTCGATAGATAAACAATAATTAGGGAATTTGAATTTCGAATTTATACGACCTGCCTTGTCGATCGGCTCCTTCCGAGAGAACTCAATGTTTCCTGTATACGTGGCGGCTGTTCGGCTCAAGCTCTGGGGACGGCCGGGGCTCCTGCTTCGACGGGGTTGAGTTTTCCTACTCCTTTTTGCAGATTGACGTCCCTTATTTGTAAACGGCTGAATCGAGATCCGTTTACCTGGTTCGGCTCCGGTAGCTTGATGTGGCTCGCCTTCCTTTCTCCATGAGGATTCCTTCGGTCTCCTTGGTCTCTCTTTCCGACGCTCTTTCATCCAAGAGGTCCTCTGGGCTGTTGGAGCTGGAGCAGATGATGTTAGCTCCAGCGAGCACCCTTAAGTCGATGTTAAAGCAGGGTGCTCAGGCGCACATGCGTAAAGCGTTGTATTCGTGAAGCCTATCACAGGCTTCGACGCTTTAATAAACGCCTCAGTTTCGAGGCTCGTTATTCCACCGGCAGGTCATCAGAAGTCTAGAGGGAACGTATAAAGATGAGCATAGTTGTTACTATGGTCCCCTCCGATGACCTCACAAAGGCGTTTGGATGATGTGAAACGCCTTTTAAAAACTAAAGGACCTAGCCGATACCATTCTAAGACGAGGAAGGACCGCAGATGTAAGGAGCCTTTCTTCCATGTAGATGAAGGTGTGGAAAAGGCCCCCCTCGATCTGTCCATTCTTGCTGACCAGAGTTCTTTATTTAGAAACATAATTGGTATCGCTAGATCCAAGTGTAATGAATCACCGGTGGAGTCATCCATCAGGAATCGCACAAATGAATAAGAGAAATGAGGCAAACCGTAGTGTTGACATAAACGATTCCAGATGGATTTGGCGAACGAGCACTCGAAGAAAATATGGTCTATTGTCTCTATGATGCCACAATGTAGACAACCACCAGATCTAACCACCCTCCATAGATGAAGACGTTGGAGGGAGTAAAATCCATGGTGCAGCAACCGCCATTGGGTGGAGAACACGGTTCCGTCGAAGGCAACAGATTTTAATGCCTTTAGGAAGGCTGACCACGGATAATCTGGGCGGAGGCGAAAGATGTCGGTGGACTCGCCCTGGTCAGATTGCTGGAAGAACCAAGACAGACGTAAGTGACCCCAATCTTGGTAGTCTACATTGCGCAACGCTGGTAAAAAAGTCACTAACGATGGGAGCAAACCTCCCCCACACACAATTAACGATGGCACTGCGAACTTTGTGGAGCATGTTTGCTGGTGGCAAAGTGAATAGGCACTTAGTTGATAACACAGATAAGATGTAAGTCTGCACAAACCGCACCTTGACAAGCATTGACGTAGAAAAGCAAAAATTCTTGTCAAGGCGGGCGATACACTTATCCACCACTTGCTGCCAATGAAGAGAGTCCATGTCCGGTAGAAATGAAAATATGAAGCCGAGCACTGTGATCTGACCACACCATGTTATTGGGAATGACTTGAGCTTATCGATGGTCCATTTCCCAATAGCAATTCCCTTCGACTTGACGAGGTTGATGGTACTCCCCGTCGAAGTACTGAAGAGATCGAAGGTTTCTTTGTAAACGCTCAGGGAATATGAGTCAGACGCAAACAACACAACATCGTCGGCGTAAGCTAATGTCCTGATGTTAATAGACGCAGCTGGTAACTCATATCCCCGAACCTCCGGGTGGCGGTTCAAGAACTGGAGTAATGGCTCCAAATAGAAGATGTACAGGAGGGGCGATAAAGGACACCCCTGCCTGACACCTTTTAAGAGATCGAAGGTAGATGAAGTGGAGCCATTAACCGCTACACATGATGTGGCCGATGCATACAGTGAGGAAATTATCACAGCAAAAGTCCGAAGATGAAGCTGGTGAAACACTTGGAATAAAAATTCGTGATTCACCTTGTCGAACGCCTTTTCCTGGTCGAGACTTAACACCGCAAGAGTTTGTTGTCGAGCTTGCGCTTCTTCCATAACACACCGAATAGTAATAAGATTATCAGTCATCCTGCGCGTTGGAATTGAGCAGGATTGGCCCGGATCAAAAAACTCGTCGGCGATGAGCTTAAGCCGTTGTTGAAACACCCCAGTGAAGATTTTGTAGTCCGTGTTGAGCAGTGTAATCGGTCTCCACTGGGTCACGAGTTTTGGATCCGGGCATTTAGGGAGTAAGATGATCTTCCCTACAGTAAATTCCGGTGTGATGGAAGACGGGTCTTGAAGGATTGAATTGAAGACTCGCACCAGGAAAGGTCCAAGAAGTTTCCACGACGAATTGAAGAAGGTGTAAGGAATGCCGTCTAAGCCCGGGCTGGACTGATGACGGCCGTCTGCCGAGAGAAACTTCTTGACTTCATCTTCGGTGAAGGGACGTGTTATAAACGAATCAGATTCCACAGAAAAAGGTCTCAATGCCTCAATCCACTTCTTCGTGGTGTCAGACGGAATGATTGGATGGCTAAAAAATGATGAAAAGTGAGAGTGGAAGGCTGATAAGATGTCGGCATCAGATTCCACTTCCTCACCTTCCACCAATAATCGATGGCAATGTTTATTGTTAGCCCGACGCCTCTCCTCAGCGAAGGCCGCCGATGACATGTGCCGGACGTCAGCAGCCCAGGTAAGCTTGGCCCTGAGTGCTGCGCCGGCAGCTTTCCGGATCATTAGAGCGTTTATTTCGCTCTTCACCTGATGAATTTCAGCCTGGAACTCCTCCTTCGGGGTGGAACAGCGGAGGAGTCGTAAGATTTCTTGCAGCATGAGGAGGTAACGATGACGGCGTCTGGCTGCATCCAATCCAATCTTCCGAAAAAATTTCTTTAACTTGGTTTTAAAGTTCAACCACGAGTCAAGCGTAGGAGGCACATTGTGGAGATGTTTTTCCACAAACTGAACGAACATTCCCCGGTACTCTTCGTTGTCGAGCAGAGAAACGTTTAGAAACCAGTTCTTGTTGGTGACTCGATCTGCAGCAATTGCCGGAGAAACAAATGGAGGATCCCACGACCACAAGATGGCACTATGGTCGGAAAAGGCACAAGGAATAACCTCCATCGTTCCAGCTGCACCAGCAAACACATTGTCGACCAAAAAAAGATCAAGTCGTGATGCCACAGTGGGACCTTGATGAAATGTGAACCCACTGAGATCACCACGAGAATTCACTGGCCATAGATCAAACAATGCGTTTTGCTGGCACAGACGATGCACATGTCCAGACGAAAAGATGTTGGCGTCTGGACGACAGTTAAAATCACCAGCAATCACTACAGGAAATGATGTACACAGATAGACTTGTAGGTCGTTGAAGAAGTCACGTTTCTCTGCATTCTTGCACGGAGCATACACGTTAAGCAATCGGAATTGAAATTTAGAAGATGTAATGTCTAAAGATATTACCCTGCACTCGCTGTCGCACAAATAATTCGACACCTGAATGGAGGGGTTGAGGATGATGGTGGCAACCCCTTGCCCAAACGGTGACGAAGAGTTAATGTAGAACTGTCCACGAGGGAATTGTCTGCGAAGGCCGGGAAGATCGTACCATACTTGTGCAGGATCAAGTTTCACTTCCTGAAGCACAAGTATGTCCGGCCTGTACAGGGCAATAAACATCGACAAAACCGATTGCTTAAAAGACGAACCCAGGGAACGCACGTTCAG
>JAHWFO010000211.1:2852173-2873295 GCA_023313115.1 Rhysida immarginata | reverse complement strand
CGAACACTCACTCAAGGCTCCGGAGCTCAAGGCAGTGGTCCTCTGGGGCTCATCGGGTCGCTTCGTCAGATCCTCTGTGTCGACTGTCATCTGCATTGGGTTTTTATCGGCCGAACTGCTTTGCATTCGTTGAATAACTTTATTCTGTTGAATAAAATTATTGTCGGCGAATGAGCGTCTCCCAGCATTCCTCCTGCGTTGTTGGGCGCTTCGAAAAATCTTCGAAGGAGGAGAGAAGTGGCTGACGTCATTCTCCACCCAACACGATGCTGACCCCGCTCGATGGTGCTTAACTTCTGCCGTCGGCGTCGTCCGCTTCTCGTTTTTGTCAGATGGCTTCCTTATCTTCGTACGACGATGCGAAGCCCTAGATAAGTGATCTGACACATATGAACGGAATGACCTAGGAACATGAAATTTTGTATATTTATAGTGTGGTACGAACAAAATATAGCTAATTTACAAGACATGTGATGTAGGCCTATGGCGCCCGCCAGAAGACCCCAAGGCCTCAAATACAAATCAAGTTATAACTTTTGAACGGAAAAGTCTAGAAACCTGAACTTTTGTATATTTTTAGTTTGGTACAAAAAAATGTAGCCAATATAAGCTCTAAAATCCCGCCAGGGGCCTCGAGGTACCAAATACATTTGAAGCTATAACAATTGAACGGAAAGGCCTAGGAACCTGAAATTTAGTATATTCATAGTGTGGTACTAAAAATATATTGCAAATATACAAAAAAGTAATATTGGCCCCAGTAGAGCCATACAGGCCCCAAACACAAGCAGAGCTACAACTTTTAAACGAAAAGGTCTAGAAATCTGAAATTTTTTTACTTATAGAAAATTACTTAAAAATTTATCTTATATACATTAAAAACTGGTATAAGGCTCTTGGGTCTCGACAGGGACCCAGAGCCCCCAGTCACAAACCAAGCTATAATTTTTGAACCGGAAGTCCAGAAATCTGAATTCTTGCATATTTATGGTGTGTTACTTAAAATTTTAGCTCTTATACACTAAAATTTATATAACCCTCTGGGGCCCTGGTAGGGGCCCTAAACACAGAGCTATAATGTTTGAACGAAAAGGCTTAGAATTCTGAAAATTTGTATGCTTATAGTAGTTTACTAAAAAATTTAGCTAATATACACGATAAAATGGTATAAGGCTCTTAGGTCTCCACAGGGGCCCTGAAGCCCAAATCACAAATAAGCTCTAACATTGAATAATAAAAATGCCTAAGAACTTGAAGTTTTATATCTTTACAATGCGTTACTTAATAATTATAAACAATATGCAAGGAGACTGGTATAAGCCTCGGGGCCCCTGACGGCCGTAAATACAATTGAAGTTATAATATTTGAACGGAAAGGCCTACGGTCCTTAAATTTTATTTAATCTTAGTGTGGTATTTAAAAATTTAGGTAATCTATATTAAAAATTATATGTGTCTCTTGGCAGGGGCCTTACGGCCTCAATCTCAAATCTAGCTGTAAATTTAAAACCAGAAGTCCAGAAACCTGAAATGTTTTATATTACACACTTTTATTGAACTTCACTTGTTTGTGTGTTTGTGCGCAAATTTTGTAATCAATATTTAGCCCACTTCCTGATATACCTACAGCTCTGCAATTATACCCAACGGCGTCTTATCGATGACAATGCATGTTTCAATCGTTAGTTTCATTAGTCTTTTATTTATTTGTAAGTTATTTAATATTTAAGTTTAATATGTATACAGTGCAACCATGCGTAACGACTGCCTGTACTGTCGTTTATTTTTATCGTTGTTAATTGTCTTATGCAATTGTTGTTAATTAGATCATCAATGCTATACCATAGCCTAATAATGAGAAGTCTGTTCACTCTCGTTTTCAAACGTTGTCTAAGTTCCCTAGCGGCAGATAAACTCAACTGCCAAATCCATTGTTTACTACTGCAATCATAACGGAGACAAAATGCCGTTTATTAAATTGGAGAAATTTTTATGAAGAAATTTAATTTCCAAGTCCTTTACACTAAACGCTTTTCTATTTTTTTCTTTTCGAAAAGAAAAAACCCCCAAAAAACCCAAGAAAATAAAACAACCGTGAGCTATATGAATTAAGGTTGTTATAACGGAACTCTTATTCAAAATAATTTGAAATAAAAAGGATTTTGCCATATTAGAAAATTTGATGAATGGTTTTCATTGGATTCCCTAAATTAGATGAAATAAAATCTTTTTTAAAAAATTATAGGATCTCTAAAGTTTTTATTATTCTTGCTGTTATGAATAGAAAATTGCATACATACCTTTTTTTTGCAGTCAGATAAAATGCGATGAAGAAAATCGTAAAAAGCTTTTGATAACGACCTGTCATTAACAAAACTCAATAGCAAAACATTACCTGAATAGATCCAGAAAAGAGAAGGAGATAGCTGAACGCTTGGCGCGCTGCTGTCGTTATTATTGTTGTAGGACATCGATCTGGCAACTGCTATAACAATGAAACCGACCCGGAGTGAACAGACTTCTCATCATTAGGCTATGGCTATACACTATTCAACGAAAGAAAAACTAGGTGTGTCTAATTAAATTTCGATTTCAATTGTTAGGCATTGTTGCTAAGTAAAATTAAACAATGTTTAACAATTGAAATTGGAAATTTAACTGGGCACGCCCAGTTTTTCTTTCGTTGGATAGAGTATAGCAAAGTTGTTGATTGTAAAGAGCATTGTTTATGATTAGCCAGCGTAATATATTGTAAACGCTTTCCCGAGATCAGACGTAGCCGATTGGACGGAGGTCAAAGTTTTTTTTGGTGTTATAGTTATCATATATAAGCTTAATTTTTTTAAATAAAGACTAATAAGAATAAAATTAGTGATTTTTACCTTTTTTTTAAATTGGATTTTTTACTTTTTTGCTGCACTTTTTAAGGTGAAAATGTGTGCTTTAAAATTTTTATTTTATATATTTTATTTATAATATGTTGCTTAAATTTCAGCTATTACACACTAAAATTGATATAGTCCTCTGAGGCCTCGGCAGGGGCCGCGAGGCTCCAAATACAAATCAAGCTATAACTTTTGTACGAACCTCAAATTTTGTATTTGTGCCCCTCCACTTATTATAGTCACGAGCCTCTACTGCTCGTAACATTTAAATGCTAAAACCCCTTCATCGTTGGATAACAATGCCTTAACTAATTTTTTGTTGTAATGTACTCATCGTCAAAACTCGTTGATACTTGGGACAGAACTTTTGGCAAGACTTTTTATATGAACTCTTCAACAATAAATTGAATAAAGAGAATGCCAGCAAAACTTAAATAATATTAGATCGGTAGAAATGTAAATTCTTATTCTACATACAACATAGTACAATGTATGAACGAATGATAAGAGAGCAAGCAAATGTTCGATCTCAGGACGTAGAATTTTACTTTCGTTTTCCATCAGATAAATGAGCGGATAAAGGATTGTTAAAGTCATATGTTAAATGATTACTGAAATAATAAAAGTTTTAAGTTGTAATTTATTTCACATTTATTTGGTTAAAAAAAATATTAGGCTGACACAGGGACTTAAAAAAACAATGAAAAACATGGGGAAATTCGTCCACCGAGGTTGACAGCTTAAGGACACGTGTCGATTTACTGGAAATGTGACTTCGATTTGAGGAAATTTCTTTTTAGGTGCCCAAGGCGGAATTGATCTAAAGGAAATTTCATTTATCATGTTCTCGCCATTTTTAGATGATGATTACATTTGGGTGGGTATTGGTTAGCAGAGAGAGAGAAAAAAAAACTACTTTTCCATTGAGAATCCAATTTATTATCGGAAATGGAACTACGATGTTGCTCACATTTCGTTTTAATCGTTTGATATTAAAAAAACCCGCAGAAATTGAATAGAATATCTTTAAATTAATTCTTTTTGCGATGCAGCTATTTCTTATACGTAAACGTCTGTATACTATGTTTGACTAAAAATATATCTATTTCTCACTGAAAAATGACCACTTAATGGTCAAAATATACTTTTATGCTATGCTGGATAAATATCTTTTGTGGTCAAGTGTTGCCTCGTACTTTCTGTTCGTGAACCATCCACGGCTTCTCAAGGTCAGTTTCCACTTTGTTTTTCTTCGTTGAAGAATGCCTGATCTACATTGTATATGAAAATTTGAGAATGCATTAAATCGCAAAGTATGTACAGTATCTGATACGATTTGAACAGAAGTGCACAGAAATAAGTGGGATTTGGTTCATAATAAAGAAATTCAAAATCAGAATACATGTAGTTACTCGTATGTTTGATCATCTCCAATTAATCTATCTGGTTGTCTTAATTCAAAGCGAATTAACAATCTTAATCCAGTTCCTACTAATGAAGATCAGGCACCAAAAATTAAATACATGTACATAGTTCCAATGTCTTTATGATTTGTAGAAAATAATCGTCGCCGAAAGAAAGTTTTAAAATGTTAGATTGTATATCTAAAGTGGAATGTGTTCTCTGGGCTTTCAGTTTTTGGAATGTTAAATTACAAATTTAAAGGTGATGAGAACTTAAATAGGCTAATAGTTTTAATTAATTTAATACTTAGGGTATTGCGTAGTTCGTGTGGTACAGTTCACACAAATTTAATGCAAATATTTAATGTGGTGTCCCTCGTTCAAAAACAGAGCCGTCAGACGAGGTAAAACACTGTACAGCATTAGAGAGCGTCTCATTCGGAATGGCAGAAACATGATACATGCCTACCGGATAGAAATAGTTCTTCATCGAAGTTAACCGATCTCACTAGGTTTAATTCAGATAGCCCCATAAACCATCCTTCAAGATTACTCATGCGGAAAGGAGCGACTTAGAATAGAGAAAAAAGAACCAATGAAGAATGAAGCCACACTACACTGCCTCTTTTGACTGATAAAGGGGGTTTTTCACAAATGCATTTGGGTTCTCTGTAGTCCAAATACGGCAGTCATGAAGTGTGAAGCGTCATCCATCAGTACACAAGAGGATGTTTTAGCCACTTTCAGCAAGTCCGCATCATCTTCAATTTGTTGGAAAACCCAATTTGTAATCGGCAGGTTGCATTCCTGCACATGTTGAATTTTGAAGGGATATTTTTTATAATGATCTCCACATAATTCCGTATGAAATGCCGGTTCGTCGTAAAATTTCTCACGCACTACGTTCTCCATACGTCGATAAACAACAGATCTTCAACAAGGTTGCATCAGATGTTCGGCAAGAGCCCGTCACTCTCCCGCTTCTTGGACTTGCTGTCAAAGAGCCCGTGTATTCAAATATTTTCACCATCTACTTCAGTGCCGAACAAGACATTGGTCTCTTTCCATTTTAAATACCTATGAGGTAAACACAATTGGCGCGATCAAAATGCAAACATTTATCGAAGCCGACCGACCCCCGCCAACTCAATCGCCACACTCACAGGCGTCGCTGGATCTGACGGAAAACAAATATGCAAATTGAGGAGAGCGACAGAAGAACAAATGGAAGAGTGCGAAGGACGAAAAGGAGAGAGGCTGGTTTCACCAAAACGAAGCTTTCCTGCGTTTCGTCAGTAACGAAAGCGGACGATTTTTCCCATGTTACTGGTCGCTGACTGTAGAGCCCACGAACGGAACGGAAATTAAAGATACGAAGCCATTTAGGTAGGTAGGCATTCGATGGCCATGTTGGAGCGAAGTGTTTTCTTGAAAATTTGATAGATGGCAAGGCAGTTATTAAGTTATCTATAGGAATTTTACAGTCTGTCGCATTGCGGTTCTGATCCAAAATAACTTTTGCGAACTTCACAAAAAAGTATAAATCCACAAAGAGCAGCCATGCTGTGATTCAGTGATCTTAAAAAAAAAGCGATGTATCCCTAATTGGGGGTAGCTGCTTCATACAACACCACCGAACTCTAAATGCTCTAATTTGAGAAAAACTAGCTTAGTCTTTAGTCGATGGCGGCATTTTTAGCTCACCATCGACATCTTATCACAGGCAATGATTATAAGAGATGTAATACTGTCCTAGAACGTTTACTCACATTCATCAGATAGTGCTGCCGCCTCCCGTTTATTATGAACCTCTTCAGAGCCGAGTATCTACTGAGCTGTGTGACCAGTAATGTATTTTGCTACCATACCAGTTGGTGGAAGTAAGAGAACACTATCCTCCCTTTGAATAGTCTCTGTCACTCTAAATATGATAAGGTTATCCAAAAAATAAATCAATATCTAACGAAATCCATCAAATTGCAATATATCACATGGATTAGTTAAGAATCATCAATCACGTAACGAAAACACCTTCACGCGTGTTTTACTCTAATTTACATATGGACGTTCGGAACTGAGGCACCGGACAATTGTCACTGAATAGAACGGCCAGGAAAGGGTCGAAGGACCCTTCACGGCACTCTTCAGGCTCCAACAAGAATGGTGGAAGTTGTAGGATACAACGTAAGTCGAACAAGCTTCGGGGAAAACGTAGGTTACACGTTTGGTTGAAGCAGAGAGAAACAATTCAGCAGATTAACCGCTTTTGCTAGCTGGTCAGTTACAAGCAGACACGCTTACAGTATAGAGACTTTATTTTAAACTGGTTACAGGTTTCCTTTAACTAGTTTAAAATAAAGTTGGCAGTTCTTCTTAGAGGGCGCTATAAGACTTCCGGAGTTTTTAGTATCGTTTTTACTTTTGTTAATCACCTATTCACAACATCTGAGTAAGTGGCAACGTCCGAACAGGAAAAAGTAGTATGTTAAACGTTGACTGCATCTGCATTCTTGTCAGCTTCGCTTCGTGCTTCGGCAATTACGAGTCAGATTCACTCAAACCATTCTCAGACGCAGACAGATCTCACGTAACTACTTAATTGCGCGGGCTTTTTAAATAAACAAGTATAAACGATAAAATTTTCCGGATGATGTTAGCCAATAGCCATTATGGCATCATGATGATGTCGTTTAACAACTGTTCCTGTAATGTTGGTAGTGCTTTATAGAGGGCGATAAAGTGGTTACACGTTTTCTATAGAGAGATCGAGTACTGCCAAGTCTCAGTACTGTAAGCGTCTCTAGTTACTAGTGATTGAATCATTTAAGGAACGTGGAAAACTTTGTCGGCATCCGAAAGACAGAGCGCACACAAGGAATATTTTTGAAAAGAATAGAAGGAAACCCGCTGGTTAGCGCCTTGTATGACGAATTGGCTCCGTTTGCACTGAGCGAAATTAGTGGAAATATCTAATAGCGATTGGATAGTGGCCGGTTCATTATTCATTTCAACCAAGGTAATTTTAATCGTCTATAAATTTCTTGAAATTAAAGGTAATAATGTATCGTCATACCGTGAAAGGAGCGTGGCCATGCGGACTAATGGCTTACGTTATCCTTATTAGGGGATTTACGTTTATTAACTATTCATCCCTTAAGACATTTTGATATCTGTATATTTTATTACATCGGAAAAATAAAGACTTCTCGCGACGATGAAATTTATATTTACTTTGTTCCTCCCGTTAATCGCCTTCAACTTGAACTTAATTAAATGTTGCAAACGAGAATAACATTATTATCATTACAGTTTATAATTTATTGAGATAACGTGTTCACAACTAATTCAAACTTTTCCCATGCGAAATTCATAATCTTTATTTACTTTCATATTAAGTTTTATTTGCAGACTAGATGTATAATTTATTTTAATCCATACTAGAAGAGCTCAACTTCAACATTGTGTTAGCCAAGAGTTGACACGTCTTATTCAGGCAACAATCTCAAGGGCTTTTTGATAAGGACTGGATTGGCTTAGCGGAATGGACATTCTTTAAACCCTAGAGAAGAAATATGTTAATTGACTTCGGAAGCTTTAATAAAATTTATTTGACTGTAATTTGATTCAAGTATAAATCAGTTTGTTGCAATTATACTTATCACATCCAATGTCTTTGTTCACGCAAACCTAATAAATACGTGAAGAAATGCAGGAAATCATATATCAAAACGTGTCTCATAACTTTAAGAAACTATATATATCAAATATAGTCTAAAAGATCAGAAAAATGACTTTGAAAATATGATTTCAAAAAAAAATTCGAAAGAGCGCGTAAAATTGTAGCTTTCATGTATATTGTAACTACCTCTATGGAAACATGGTTTTCTGTTTATTATTCCTCAATGGTGCAGTCGATTTTGAGACTCAAAAGACATATGTCTAAAGTCTGTCTCATTATATGAAGAAAGCTGCAATGCAGTATGGGAAAGCCACTTTTCATGTCATTAAGATCAACGCACAGCCAATAAAAAAGATACTGAAACCATAGAGACTAAAATGAAACTGAAACAGTGCTTCATGTTTTTCAGCACTACGCGTGCGCAGTCGGAGACTACTTTACGGGATGGAGGTGAAAAAGTAGTGACGTGCTTTCCCACACTGTCTTGCAGCTTTTTTCATATAGTGAGACAGAGTATATGACCATGTAAAATTTGATGTTTGTCCCATTTACGATGTAAGAGGAGTTCGAAAATATTTACTTGAGTAGAATACGAGTGAGATTTGCTCCAATAAAATGTATAAAAATTATTGCTCTACTTTGCGGAATAATTTAGGGATAGCCAAGTGGAGATAGCCAATGTCACCAATGGCAGGAAGAAATTGTGGACGAGACTGCCGATAACAACAATTAATGACAAGGAGATCAAACAAGAAAGACACTACTGTGGAGCCGATGGGGTTATTTTTCTCTTGTTTTTTGAGGAATTTTTTAAGGTATTGCAACCAACTCGTGCTGCAACCACCCTGGTGTCCCCTACAACTGTGAAACAGCAATGAGTGCGAAATATGCGAAACGGTTCGAAGCAGTTTTCTTTTCTTCGCATGCGAAAGATCCAAAACTGCCGCAACATTTGTAAGGAAGGGGGTGAAACGTTCTGAAGACCACAAAAATGTCGATGACCGATCGAAGCGAGGCGTAGCAAGAAACACCACTAAACAAAACGTTCTGAAGAATCCACAAATAATCTTTCGGGAAGTACAGGAAAAACTAACGTAAGTTGATCTCCGGAGACAATAAGAAGTCGTTTGCAGGGAAAAAACAAAACAGCGTAGTACGGTGAAGAAAGCTCTCGCATCTGAAGAATAGGGCAGTAAGCACAGATAAAAATAGATTGTGATTGGGGTAATGTCCTTTTCTCGGATGAATCCTCGTTTTGGTTACGTTTTTCCTCTTTTGGGAATCGTTACTGGAAAACTGAACGCTCTAAGAATGACCCAAATATACAAAAGGAGTCTGTTACCATCTGTTCGAAGGTTGTACGGAAAGGCAAACACAAACAGAGTTCTTCTAGAGGACAATGTCCAGAAACATAGTAAGAGCTGTGCACAGTTAGAGTGACCATCTCTCACCTGATGCCAACCCCAGAAAACGTATATGCTTCATGTAAAATAAGCTTAACAGTAAACGCACTTGGAGTTTGAACCAGCTGACTCTACAAATTCTACAGATTTGGAAGTTTTTACCTCTAATATAAAGATGCCCCGGAGATGTCAACCCACTATTAACAACGACAGACAAACTTTTAATATGCAAACACCAATATACATATATACACTGAACGACCAATTTATTAGACACCTCTTACGTATAATGGATCGGCCTCCCAGTGACGCCCAAACAATGGAACAGGTCGAAGCGGTGTATAAAAGGGAAGCATTGGATCACAAGTTGCAGTCAGCACTAGAAATGGACTGAATATGGGTAAACCCAAGGATTTGACCGACTTTGAACGAGGCATGATCCTTGGAGCTCGACGGGCGCAGTTGAGCATTTCGCAAACCGCGAGCCTCCTCTGGTTTTCCCGTAGATGGCAGTTATGACAAAACACAACCTCCAACAAACACAACTCCGGACGAAACAGGGCCGTGGATGAACGAGGCCAACGGCGACTGGCACGAATCATCCACAGCAGCAGGACGGGAACAGCCCAACAAATTGCAGCGCAGTTCATTGAGGGAGCATCTTAACCCATTTCGGAGCACAGGGTATGGCGCATCTTGCATCGAGCTGGGTTTAACAACAGGTGGCCAGTACGGGTACCGTCGCTGTCGCCACAAAATAGGAAAGCGCGCCTACTATGGGCACACAGGCATCGCCACTGGACACTGTAAGAGTAGAAGAAAGTCGCCTGGTCCGACGAATCGCGGTTCCTACTTCATCATGCGAACGGCAGACTGTGCATCTGGCGCAGACAGCACGAGGCCATGGACCCATCTAATCAGGGTGGAGGAGGAGTGCTTGTCTAGGTTGTCTTCTCTGGGGACACACAGGGTCTTCTGATTTCCGTAGACACATCCCAGAATGCGACACACTACCTGAACATTGTTGCCGACCAGGTGCAGCCGTTCATGATGACTGTGTTCCCTGGTGGTGACGGACAGTTTCAGCAGGACAATGCTCCTTGTCACCGTGCTCGAATGGTCTTGGACTGGTTCGAGGAACATGACGCGGACTTCCACCTGTTTAAGTGGCCAGCTCGGTCGCTCGATCTCAACCCGATCAAGCATTTATGGGATGAAGTGGAGAGAACCATCCGACGCCTTCTCATACTACCGTCCAACCTGCACCAATTACGGGACGCTGTGATGTCAGCCTGGGCTGCTATTCCTCCGCAACGGTGTCAAC
Source organism: Rhysida immarginata (assembly GCA_023313115.1). Taxonomy (NCBI): domain Eukaryota; kingdom Metazoa; phylum Arthropoda; class Chilopoda; order Scolopendromorpha; family Scolopendridae; genus Rhysida; species Rhysida immarginata. Next base: position 2,862,601 of record JAHWFO010000211.1, on the reverse strand, counting down.
ACCTTGTTGAATCCATACCAGCACGTATTCAGGCAGTTCTCGCCGTTAAAGGAGGCGCAACACGCTATTAGCGGGGTGGCTCTAATAAATTGGTCGTTCAGTGTAATTCGATCTTCTCATTTTCCGGAAATAAACATTTTTAAAGCTATAGTGCGCACTCTTTTCATATATAGGCAATAATTACATTTATAACTTAGGGATTTGGAATTACAGGGACGACTAGACTCATCTTGTACGATACAGATATAGGTCGATCCTCGATACAACGAACGTCATTATAACGAAAGTTTCATTACTACGAAAAACAATTTTAGCCCATGCCGTGTTTAACTAAAATAATGCTTTTTTTTACTTCATTATAACGAATTTCATTATAGCGAATATTTTAGTAGAACGAAAGAATATTTCGGTCCCACGGGCAGTTTTATTATGTTTAGAACGAATTTTTTTCCTTTGCTTAGTACTTTCCTTTGCTCATCCGGGCTCTTTAGAAGGAGAGAGACGCGACGCCAAGAAAAACGCGACGCCAAGAAAGACGCGACACCAAGAAAGATGCGATGCCAAGAAAGACGCGACGCCGAGAAAGAGACGCTGACGGAGAAAGGTCGATTATATGAGAAAGAGAACTTTTGAATTTTCAGTCGTAAATTCAGCACAGTCGTGAATTGAGCAGAGCCGTGAACTGAGCAGAGTCGTGACCAGAGTTCTGATTCGGTGTTTTTTGTTTTTTTTTGTGTTTTCATTTGTGACTTTCAGTTGAACTTTATACCATCAGTGCGTACAGTCGTTGCACAGCACTGAGAAACATTACAGTCAAATCTGTTCTGCAATGGCAACAAAACAAAAACGCCGGCAAATTACTCTTGGTGAAAAATTGCAGATGATCGAGCAAGTAGATGGCGGTAAAAAAGGGAGAAGTTGCTAAAAATTTCGGCATAGCTCCTTCAACATTAAGTACAACTTTAAAAGAACGGGACAAAATTCAGACGCTTGCCAAGAAGGAAATCGGTCCACAACGTAAGAGAATAAGAGGTGCAAATTATGAAGATGTTGAAAAAGATGTTTTTCAATGGTTTCAAGAATTAAGATCCAGAAACATTTCACTAACAAGGGAATCCCTCGAACATGTATGTCAGATTTCCACCAAATTGAAATATGTTACTCAATTGAAGCTACAATAGATGCTTGCAAAATAAGAGAGTGCGGATTTTTGTTTCTTTCAAAATAAACCACGAAAACGAAAAAATTTGAGCACACATATTCATCATACAAGGACTCCATTGTTAAAGCGGTGTATTAATGCGCTTAACGGAACTTCTTTATTCCAATACTCACAGCAATAAGCACGAATCCAATTCAGATGAAATAGACAGCAGCAGATGGCAATTAAATGGCTTCTCAAATTTCTAAACAAACTTAGTTTTTAAAATAGATTATTACAATTAGCTAATTCCCTTCCAGTAAAAAATGTCTAGAGTAATTAATAACCATTTCCTTAATTTATTATTTCATTTTATTAAATAATTCGATAATCAAACACGGGCTGGCTTCATGTACAACGTCGAGTAATACGTTGTGTTGGTGAGGGGGTATGTATCGCGGTGCTTTTTAATTTTAAATAAAAATAGTATTCATGGATGGCTACCTCATCTAATAAATTATTTCGAGACGAATAATTGTACAGCAAAATTAAGGTTTTATGCTTAATAACAGTACTCTAACTGCAATTCTTTGTCGATCGCCGCTAACAAGTTTGCTTTCCCTCTTTCCGCCATGTTTTTTGAACTCTGCGCACTTCCGGGGTGCTTCGCTGCCGCGCAACGATATCGCTTCCACGGTGTGCTTGCGCGCAAAAAAAAGGCTATCTGGGGTTCCCTTGTAAGTGGTCCCCTTGTTCAAGAAAAGGCTTTAACCTTTGCATCTGCCCTTGGGCATGTGGATTTCAAAGCAAGTTCAGGATGGCTCTACAGCTTTAATGCACGTTATGGTATTTCATTGAAAGCAATTTGTGGAGAAGAAAATTCTGTGTCAATGGCTCAAGTGAACAAGTGGAGAACATGACGCATAAAAGAAATCCTAAAAGACTTTGGTGCGTGCAAGATTTTCAACGCAGACGAAACTGGCATCTTCTACCACTTGCTGCCATATCGTACGCTGGCTCTAAAAGGTGAGTGCTGCAAGGGAGGCAAAAAATCAAAGCAAAGATTGACTGCACTTTTATGTTGTAACGCATATTGAAATGAAAAATTGAAACCCCTAGTCATCGGAAAATAAGCGAAACCTAGATGTTTCAAAAACGTGCGCTCATTTCCTTGTGAATATCGTGCGAATAAACACGCACGGATGACTCAGGACATTTTTGCTGAATGGCTCAATAAACTTGATGCAAAAATGAAAAGTAAAAATCGCAAAATCTTGCTGTTAGTCTACAATTGCTCCGCTCCCAATGCACCACCACAATTAAGAAACGTTTGTGTTGAGTTTTTTTCCACCGAATTGTACAGTAGTTTTGCAACCACTAGATTTGAGTATCATCCATGCTGTTAAAGTGGTGTGTAGAAGTCGATTACTACAACAACTTCTAATGAACATTCCTTTTGATGTGTCGTTTAATTGACGTGAAGCAGGCTATTGATTTGATTGCTGCATCCTGGTATTTAGTGAAGGAAGAAACAATATCGAAATGTTGGAAAAAAGCTGGATTTTTCAATCACTGCGCATCATATGCTGTATTATACTATGATGATTTGCGGAATAATCCTGAAACACAATCTTTGGATATCAATTCAAGAAGCTGGACACATTCATGAAGCTGTTGATTTTATGGATTACATCAATGTTGATCAGGACGTACTTACGTGCAGTGAAGTCACTGATGCTGATATTATTGCAACTGTGTCTAATGCACCCCCAGAGGAAGAAGATGATGAGGAAGAGGTAGACATATGAAATGAAGCGATTGACCAGCCACGCATTATCACAAAAGAAGCAAGTGAATTTTTTTCTAAATGAATAGAATTTGTAACTAGTCGGGAAAAATGTTCCTCAAACTGTATTTGAAAACATGCATGCACTAGAAGAGTTCTTGTTAAAAGAAAATACTAAAAATTTTGTTCAATTAAAAATTAAAAACTTTTTTAAGCATCACTGTGTATTTTTGTTAATTTAAATAAACTACATATTTATTCGTGTTTTAAATTGTACTGTACAGTTATTAAAATTTAAACAGGCCGATAAATTTATGTTTTCATTAAAACGAAATTTCATTATAACGAATTAATTTAGGCACCCTGTACAATTTCGCTATAACGAGGTTCGACCTGTATCTCCAAATTAAAGCTACTCAATGTGATTATCATGCAAAACCGGTATAACGAGGACGTCTCTTGTCTCTTAAGACATCGAACTTCAGCAATCAAGTTTATCAACAGACGTTGGCGCATTAGAAACTGCAACATATTAATAAATAATTTAACCCAGATCATCAGTTATGGTCTGACAGAACAATTCTAATTTGTTTTACCTTTAACTATTGACGTGCCCCGCGATAGTCAGAATTCATGGAATCACCCTCTTCCTCGCGCGCGCTTGGCTCTTCAGTAGCTTCAAGTTTAGTAGTGCCAGCATACGATCGATTTGAAATTCTGGTGTGTCCTGCTAGACCGCACGTGAGTATTTACGTAACTTTTTTATTGTAATACGATTTATAGATTCGTGTGCTTCTTTCCGGGAATAAATTAATAATGAGCGGGAATTATTTATAAAAGAATTAGCGTGCAAATTAGTCTTAATTAATATGCAAAATAGGATGTACAAAATAAGTTTAAGAAGTGTGACGTGTAAATACTGTAAGATTCAGAATGGCGCAGTGGTAAAGTAAAGTAAGTGACAGCGGACGGCCATATAACATTAAATAACTTTTTTTTAATGATAATATGTATGAAAATAAAAATAAACTTAGTACATAAGTATAAACTCCAACAAATGGCAATACTTATCTTTGCTAAAACCTTAGCTAATTTAAGATAATTATCAAATAGTCAATAAAGCATTCCATGCATAAATTACAATAATACGAGAGAATGTAAATCAAAAATAGTGAACAGTTTCGATTTAGCCACTTAATCCAAAATTACAATAGAATTCAATTAATTATAAACAAACATGTAGACTAATTGCTTGATTGGTCTCCAAGTATAACCAAATAAAAGGGGCTAGGTAAATAACAATTAACAACACCTAAATGACTTGATATCGTAATAGCAATAATCACATCTATTACTTTCACAATCAAAAATCACATAACTTATCTTATATTCAAATACGTCCAATCTAGTCTTACTCTTGAATGATTTAAAGTAATCGCAACTTATATTTACAGCTACCCTATAAGATATGCTCTTAGCAATTCTGAATTCAAACGAATACACCTTAAGCAATAACTAGATTCATTCCATTAATAACGTGCAGATTTAGCTACATAAGGTCTTCAGGTTATACAATAGTCCATACAGTTCTTTCCGATAATTATTTTAACAAAAGTCTCAGTTCTAGTTCATAGTACTGCGATACGCATTATTTAGGTTGTCACAGAGTTACATAACAATTACACTAATTTCAGTTAATAACTTCGTAATGTCTACATCACAAATTGAGAGCGGGTAAGCCACAATTAAAAACAGTCAATGTCCGTTAAAGTCTTATTAAGTAAAACACATATTGATAGAGTTAACAATAACGAGGTCATTGCTTCCTCATACGCTCTCGGCTAAAAGGCAATAAGACAACACTCTTATTAGCAAATTGCACTAATTTATACAGAAAGAGCAACCCTTGTGACGCATAGAAGACAGGGATAAATTACCCTGTAATAGTTCGGGCTTCTATACACACATAGCACTAAACACGTGCTTCTAAACCAGGTCGCAATTTAACGATAGAACCAATTGGGCACGTGCCTCTAACAAATACGTTAGAGTGAAGCTCTCATCGGAATAAACTTCCAAATAGGTTCCCGAATAGGCTGGCGTTTCCGCCTATAGAAAACACAGTACTCACAGAAACGGCCGGACTCCCCGTCAACACTTGTTCCACGGCTGTTTGTGCTCCGAATTCGCAATGGTTGGTTTCGTCACTCCCGTCGGCATTCCAACTGCGTAGCGGTGAAGAAACCTCCGCCTCGGATGCTTTACGGCACGCCTCGCTCTCTGCCGAGTTTCCATTCGAATCGGCCGCCCGGGGTTCGTTGCATTCCCCGCTTCGGTTATGAGTGCCCGTCGCCCTTATAATGGAACATAACTCGTGTTTCGATTCCAGCCCGTCTTCGTTCTGCCAACTGCTCTCAACGGAGTCGAACTCTTGTCTACCAGATTTTTCCTTGCTCTTTTTAAATTTCCCACGCCGATGATGTTCTGCTCCCCTATTGGAGCAGGCGTGTTGATGCGGATGACGCGTCGCCTGGATCTCCTCCCTCGTTCTGGTGTTGTAGAAAACTCGAGGCGGAAATCCAGCACGAGTGTCATCGGAAATCGAATTGGCGTTGAATTTCCGTGACAAGAAGTCATTTGAATTAAGGACGAGTTTTGCCTGGTCCATCCCCACCTCGAACTGCTGATATAAAAACACGGAAAATGTGTCACTCTACCACAATTCAATCCTAAACCAATATACAGTATTATTCATGTAAAAAGCTCGTTTTCCCACAGATTAGACTGGACCTGTCCCTTCTGAATGAAAATAGGATAGCATGTATACGCTTGAGATGTGCTAATCACGTGCTCAACTATGACTTAAGTCTAAACCTTTATGTACTAGATTGTACTACCAAACGGAACTTACAAAACAAATCTGCCTATAGTGTGTTTAATTTTTATATAAACGTTTGTCAATTTTTTTTTAATTTCTTTACGAGGCAAATGTTTACTTTATTTCGATTATTAGTTGTTAAAGTATATGGTAAAATACTATTTTTTATTTCTTCTGAGATTTTTTTTTAATAATTTGATTCCAAAGAGTGATATCATATATGTAATCGTTGACAAAACATGTTTAGTATAATGAATAAAAACCGCAATTATTATTATAATTTAGCACTTTCACTCAAGTTTTCCGTTTTCATAAAGTATGGGCCTTATTCTGGCGATTGGTAATAGAATTAATAAATTTCAAATCGATTTTTCATTACACTGAGTCAAGAGTTACATTACGAAAAAAGTACGTCAATAATTAAAGGTTTAATTTCAAGGTTAAATCGTTCAACCTCTTTATTATTACGTTGTCGAATAATAAATTTGTCTTAATCCAACACCACTCTGTGCTTTATTAAACCTATTGTCGCAAGTGACAACCTCGCATTGAACAAAATGATGTTGCAGTTGCCCATGGATAAAATAAAATAGTTCTAATTAACGGCGCTTTATCATGTAAAGATAACATACTTGCACAGTAAGCTTGAAAATAACACCTTGCTGACGGTATGACGGGAATTAGTCAGGGATTATGTTCAGTTGCACTTGGAACCCAGTGACCAGACGTGTAACCTTTCTGGTATTAAATTTCTTCATTATGAACCAAAAAGACATAACACTTTTCTGTATACTTCTGCGAAAACCGTACCTGATTTCTGCATTTATTTTGCGTTTGGTTGATTTTTCAAATTTTCTCTTACTTTTGGTTCACCTGGTATTTAAAAATTTCTTGAAGGCTTTTAATCCATATCTATTAAAGAAGGCATAAAATTGAACAGGAGTACTCAAAGTTTGTTCGTTCAGGATAAAATGCTATCAAAAGATTAATCTTTATGTTTAAATTGGTTGTCTCTTACATTTCGAAAATGTCAACTGAAAGGTATTTTTCTACATAAAGATATTTCTTCCATTTCTTTATTTCAACTTAACTGCCTGTCTTTATTTCAAAAATTACCTATCTCTTCTAGAAAAAAATAATCGATATGAATTAAATTTAAAATTGACACAGATCCCTTAATAGGAGACTTATCTATTGCACGAAGAGACCCACTTTTAGAGGACTGGCTTCAATAAAATCTCCAGACTTAATTTCCAAATCACAGTCGTCTTCCTCTTTATTGACTTTAATTTTTACGAAATACTTAATGAAATTTCATCGTTGAAAACACAATGAAATTACCTTCGATTATGGAATTACACGGAAGAATAGTTTTTGACTTCTAATTCTTTAAACAATTTGCATTAACAACGTAAAAACGCGTCAGATTTATAAAACTGAATTTCAAATTAAAGTTCTTTCAATATTGTGTCTTGATGTTTAAAAGTTGTTTTTTTAAACGTTAAAACAAAATAAGTTCAATTTTTCAAAGTGTATCTTAAATAAAAATTATATTTCTTACTACCTGGGTTATCCGGCGTTGCCCGGGCTTTGCGTAGAGCATTGTTTCCCAAACTAGTGTTTGGAAAATCTTTCAAGGGGCTCGCCAAATTAAACGCATATCTAGAGTAAGTATAAGTCAGGAGTTCGCGCAATTCAGATCTTTGTGAAAGGGGTTCGCGAGTTGAAACTATTTGGGGACCACTGGCGTAGAATGAAGAGGCTTCACTTAAACACCTGCAATTCTTTCGTGTATATATAAAAAAGAATGTCATGTTTCAAGTGGTTCGAGTGCGGTGACCGTCAGACCAACTGGAGCCCCGGACAGTTTTATTTATAGCCAAGCTTTTACTGCAAAGCTTGACGGAATTCTATATTTTTCAAGAATGTGGAAGGATCATGGGATTAAGAAAAAAATTGAATAGATGCAAAAAGGGGTGAGAACTAATTTTCAACTTTGACCTCGAATTACTAATTTTTTGGTAGGTCATAACCTCAGCTATCATCCCTCAAATATGACCTTAGTAAAAACCTCACAGTTTTTATGGTGAAAAATCATATTAAGGATTTTATCATTTTTTTTGAAAATCTCCATCCTGCTAAATTTTTTACATTGCTGCGGCCACAAACCACATTCGTTTATATACTTATTTTATTTACTACATACACTTGAAGAGCTATCTCGCCTAATTCACGCATCAGATAATGAAAAAAATCATCAGGTAACTGAGGCAAAAAAAATTTCAAAATTTTACCACTGATTTAATTCTGGAATCAACTTTGACCTCCTTTGGTGAAAAAAAAAGTGCTGAACGGAATAAATTTACTATTTAAAAATGTGTATTTAATGGTGTAATACTTGTGTGTTTTTATTATTATTACACACTTTTATTTAACTTCACTTGTTTGTGTGATTGTGCGCAAATACTGTAATCAATATTTTGCCCACTTCCTGACTACCTAGAGCTCTGCAATCTTCCCCAAACAGCGTCTTACCGATGACAATGCTTGTTTCAATCGTTAGTTTCACTAGTCTTTCATTTATTCGTAAGTTATTTAATGTTTAGGTTAAGCAAGATTTAAAAAGTGAGCAATGTCTTTACCGAACAGTATCCAAACAACTGTTTCCTGCAGGTAGGATTTCAACATTTTTTCTCTCAAAAACAATGCCCCAGAGAGAAAAAATGAAAAGGGAAATGTTGTTTAGATTTGATTCCTCTATCACCCACCGCCCCCAAGTTTGTACACGTTATTCGAGAACACCCTGTATAATTATTCTGACACGTCTGAGGACAATCAAAGGAACTTTTAGTCAAAAACCATAACCTCTTGATCCTCAAATCGTTTCTCATTCTCAGGAATGTCAATTTCTTTTCTATTTCTAAAAGCAATTCTATCCACTTGCATAAAAATTGACAATAATATGTGTAATTTAGTTTCTACCATGACTTTCCTTCTAAAAGGAGTAGAACCACATAGTGATTGCCACAAACGTGTAAAATATTGATTGGTGTCTCTCTGTCGCATTGAAAACTTCATGATAAACTTTGGGCTCTATATTCATTAGGCAATACAGATTGGCCATGTACATGAATGGGACATTTGTTACTATAGACAACATATAATGATGAAACAAACAACCCCAATGAAACGTTGATTTTGCTTTGGGCGTTAAATTGGCATTTATTAAATGTTGTGGGAATTTGGTCTGATTAAAGTCAACATTGAAAGTTTTTGTAGAACCTGATGCTGAAAAGTTTAAATCAATCAACGAACTATTATAGTTCCAGGATTTGCAGCTTTTTCTTCTGCCAAAATGCTAAGAACGTTGGTGTTAATATTTCTTCAATTTTTGTAATCACTGACACAACAGCGAACCTCAGAGCTATGGAAAGCTTTTCACTGCCTATTAAATTTATAGACACAGCATAATACAGGTAATCACCGGATGACTCAGTTTCTATTCGCATGCTCAAGAATAATTAAATCAAAAATATTTCAAGAAATAAAGCATTCAATAAAGTTTCGTTTTTTTTCATTTATAGTTTTTCTTGAAAAAAAAATCCCCGTTTTTAAAATGGGATTTAACCCTCGAAACTGGCTAAGAACTAAAATTTTTAACTACAAACAATGTTTTATTTGTTTAAAAAACAACATTACTCTCTCATTTCTTCAATATTTTATATAGTAATAGAATTTGTACCCATCAGTTAACTGAAATCTTACTAACCAGTTTCTGTATAATGACAAATTTTTTGATTGTATTATCTGGTCCAGTTAGGAGATTAAAATTGCGACAAAAAGTTTAATGACTGTCTTTACTATCGCATATAAAGATTACGTAACACAACCTGAAAAATTTATTATCTATATTTTTATTCGTGTTTACATACATTATTTGTTGTTGCAAATACAGTTTAGTTTTTTTATATAAAACCCTAAGGCATTAAAATAGCTATTAAAATAAAAATTTGGCATCTAACAAATTATTACATTAAAAACAAAAACTACAATAACATATAAAGAACTCAGCTTAATATTTTATAAGGACATAAACAGGAAAATAAAAATAAATAACATATTATTTACATAGGATGAATGTTGGCTAGAATTCATTTTTCATATTCCGCCAACAGACGGCGTCCAGTATTCCTTTGGCGATAATAATCTTCTATACATATAATAAAACTTTAACATGTCCGTGGTTGTTCGCGCATCACGCAAAAACTACTGGACGGATTTTGATGAAACTTAATATGGCTTTAGCTTACAGTCTACTTTTTCTGCCTGAAAATGTCTCATTCCGATGGGAAAATTCCAAAACGGCGCGATTGAATGGTAGTTAAACTTTAAACTTGCCAATAGATGTCGCCAGATAAGAGATATGCCTTCTAAATATGCCTTCCAGAATTCCAGAAAGAGGTGAAATCTTTCTCAGGACTCCAGAAATGCTACGAGAATGAGCCAAATACAAATGAAGTACGTGATGGTTATAGCTTTTAACTTAGTGTAGTTATAACTTATTGTGTGGGTCAACATTTAGGCTACTTTTCCCTCGGGAAAGCGTCTCATTCCCACGGAAAA
>JAHWFO010000211.1:2809077-2847173 GCA_023313115.1 Rhysida immarginata | reverse complement strand
TTTTTTGAAAAGATGAGTCTCAAATTAAAAAAAAACTCTCTAAATTAAAAAAAATAATAACTGAAATAAAGCATTTCAATTTATTTAAAACCAACAACTGAAATTAAATTAGAAATTTAGATTCCAAATAGAAAAGAAGAACTGAAAATTCTGCTGCAGAAAAGAATTGAAAATTCATTCGAAGCGCTGCTATTGATATCCAATTCATTTTTCGATTGGTTGGCTAAGATTAATTTGAAAATTGGCGTTTTTTATATATCAACAATGTCCTTCAGTGCTTAATTTTCATTCTTCTTGTTGCTGCTCACAGTTAAAACACACTGATAGTTTTCTAGTACTTTTAAAAGCCGGAAAATAAATTTCTTGAACAATTCACAATATACCAAAATTTCAGCCCTTCACAAACAAAAGAAGAATTGAAAATTCTGTTGATTCTTCTGTTATTGAAACGTTTTTATCCACTTCTAATTTTTTGTTTTCGAAGTTTCCCTTTAGCTTGGGGGCATCCAGTTATACTGGATGAGTCAAAAGTCGCAGTACACCCTTTTCGATAACCTTGCAGGAATTCGGAAATCTGAATATTCCAGTAAGGTATGGGTGAGGTGGTCTATCTTTTACTACAGTGGCTAGAAGTAAAAGATAGACCACTGTACTTATACTGTACTTTTCTTCTAGCCACAGTACTTTTACGGTATATACCGAAAATGGCCGCCATCTTGAATCTAAGTCAAATTTTTTAAATGGAAAGGGGGTCGTGTGATACATCATATAACATCAGCATTTTCTGTCAATTTCATTCCTGTAAACAGATTTGATTTAGCAGTTATGGTTCAAAAGTTACAACACATTTTGTTTGGAATTACAGGCTGGACTGTTCTCCATAAAGACAGTCATTTAATGTGTTCAACATGGTGTCCCTCTTTGTCAAGCACATTTGAAGGCGTTGAATCCAATCGTCATGCACTCGCAGAAGGATTTCCGCAGAAATGCTGGCACACGCTTCTTCAATGCGTTGCTGGAGATGGTGTCTATTTCTGATTTTCTCTGCATATACGAGTTACTTTAAATGACCCCACAGATAAAAGTCAAGTTGTGAGATCAGGTGATCTGGGTGGCCATTCCATAGCACCACGTCGGTCAATCCAATGACATAAAAGTTTGCCTCATCACTGAACATGATATCTTGTGCAAAAGACAGATCTTGTCGATGTTGCTCTAGGGCCCACGTGCAAAACTGCATACCGCTCTCTGGGTCATCCTCTGCTAGGTGCTGGAGTATCTGAATCTTGAATGGATGCCATTGATGAGCATGAAGGATTCGTACGATGGATGAATGGCTGATTCCACATTCTGCTGACAAACGTCGTGTGCTGCGTTGTAGGCTCTTGACGAAGGACGCCAAAACCATTGTTGAGGTTGTCTCGTCAGTAGCACTTATTGGACGGCCACTCCGTGTCTTGTCAATCACAATCCCAGTGTCTCGGAATTTCTTAATTAAGCACCTAACAGTGTTGTGTGAAATTGGAGGTCTTTCTGGGTGCCGGTTGTTAAAATCTGCAGTTATGACACGGAAACTTCGTTTTCCAGACATCAAAATGATCTCGATTCTCTCCTCCGTGGTCAAAGCAATCTTCATTTACCTGCTACAAAATGAAACAAAATGTGCTGTAACTTTTGAACCACAACTACTACTTCAAATATGTTTACAGAATGAAGTTGTCAGAAAATGCTGATGTTATTTGATATATCAAACGACCCCCTTTCCATTGAAAAAAATTGACTTAGATTCAAGATAGCCGATATGAAGATGGCGGCCATGTTCGGTACATACCGTGAGAGATAGGCCATGTTCGGTACATACCCATACCTTACTGGAATATTCAGATTTCCCAATTCCTGCAAGGTTTTCGAAAAAAATAGGGTGTATTGCGACTTTTGACTCGCCCTGTACTATTAGCATTGTTTAAATTATTGATAAAAATTAGAAAGAAAATTCTTTTAATTGTCATTGTATCTGCGCTGATAGCAAGATAAGAGGGAAAAAATGTATTTTTCAAAACACGCTTTTATAATGTTTTATTATTATAACTCTTCAAGCCGGCGTCAACAATATAAAAAACTAATTGTTGGGTCGAAACAATTAAGTAATTCGAATAATATTCGTTCCTCCGAATTATGGAGAGACGGCTGAAACGAATTGGTGACCTAGAACACGAACCATTGAATCGATTTGAAAAATGTTTCCTTTAACATGCATTGTCATCGGTCCTGTGCATGTGTATCAAGTTTCAGCTCTCTAGCTTGTCGGGAAGTTGGTCTAATATTCGTTGCAAGATTTGACGGATACACAAACCTACAGAAAAGCTAGTTGAATAAAAGCGTATAATATAAAAACTTTGTGTTGTGACGGCTCTTTGTTTGCAGTTGCTATTTCAGTCCTTCACAAACTCAATTGCAAAAAAAAATCTATTCAGACTAAAATAAACATACAGCAAATATTGACATCACAAACTAGAGCTGCAGGTCATTTGACCATGCACTTGACATTCAAACCCCTATCGATTCTACGCATTCAGATGAGTCCAAACACACTGGTATCCAAATACAATGAGACCCTTCCGCACATCCGATCAGCACAAAAACTTGGCAAGGCCGTTCTATAGTTCCTGTAAACGCCATTCCATCAGTAAATGCACATTTTATACGTTTGTGGTAGCACCACTGGTAACGGAAAACACCTCATGGACCTTGAGACGCAGGTTATAGTGCGCACACCATAAAGAACGTGTTTTCTAACTTTCATTGGAAATTGAGCTAACGATAAGTAAAATGAGAGGAGAGATAATTGGACAACTGAAACCAGGCCAGTCCTAGATTGAAGTGTTTCGGGCGCTGAACGTGTCGACTAGCATAATTTCAAGACTGTGGATACGATTCCGACAGGATAGAAACACCCACAGACACTTTAGTCAGGGTCGTCCAAGGGTCACCACGCTCAAACAAGACGGCTACCTTGCTGTATCTGCCCGTAGGAACAGGCGAAGCATAACCAGGGACATTGTCAGAGAGCTGTCAACGGCCACTGGAGTTAATGTTTCCAAGTAAAGGCTGGACAAGAAACTCCACGCAGTTGCCCTGTGTGCGCGACGACGATGAGGTACGTCCCGTTGACCCAGGGACACCCTAGGGAACGGTTGGTTTGGTACACCGAACATGCAGCATGAACAGTGAAGTCAGATTATGTTCTCGGATAAGTCCCGATACAGCCTGACGTGCTGACTTCTGGGGACAGAGCGTGGAACACGGTCCAGACCAATTAACATTATCGAACGTGGCGATGTGATGATGTGGGCGGGAATCATGATTGTTTCCCATACGACGCTACAAGGCTTCGACAGAAGGGCCGTAACTGACCAGGTGTACCGGGATTGTGTCCTGCGACATGTTCATCTCTTCAAGGGTGCGGTAGGTCCAGATTTCCTCTACATGGAAAATAATATCCGTCTGCATCGGGCTGGCATAGTGAATGACTACCAGAAACATGAGGAACATGGATTGGTCAGCACGATACCCGGACCTAAATTTCATCGAGCATACATGGGATGCTCTTGGAAGATGTGCTGCGGCATGAGTACTACTTCCGCGAACACCACAGGACTTGCGAACATCACTGGTCCAGGGCATGGGATGCCATCTCAACCAACCATTGTTGGATATCCGGGTTTTGAGATTGCCAGCACATTGTACGGATGAATCACACAGCGTACTAAACGTCCGCTACAATTTACAACACTAGAGGGATGGGGTTGCTACAAGTGTTGTGACACGGGTGTCCATGCACCTTTTATGAAGTTCCGTCCGCAGCGGAACAGCCATGCACCTTTGTGTTTATTGATTGGATTGCGTTTACATGACTTAGGGAACAGCCTCATCAAGTTTAGTGCTGATCGGATGTGCGGAAGGGATCCATTCTGCAAATCAATTAATTTATGGACATGGATACCAGTGTATGGGGTTACTACTTATCGGACCCAAATATATAATGGAGTGGACAGATAGACAGGCTGACAAATAGACAGAGAGAGGCGCAAAAATTGGAATTTTAAATATCAGATAATAGATAAGATATTAGTCATCAAATACATGAAATTAATTTCGATATCAATTGGACGACAGGCAAGATGATTTAGCTCGAAAGCAAAAAATTGTAAGTTTATAAAGATTTGCTGTCTGAACAATGCGTGATAAATTTTAAATAATTTCAAATGCAACTCGTTGTCAAACGGTGGTTAAATAATTCCTCAAAATTAGTTCTGTTTAATAATATTCTCTAGTACAGTCATTTTAAGAATGATTACAATAAAACAAGAAACATTATCAATAATTTAAGGTTCCGACAATTTCACTACCCAGGAAATTCGTATTCGTTTTCCTCAACGCAAATTCGTATTTTTGGTCTAGAGAAAATTAAATCTATTACAGGACTGTCATTTAAAATATGTATGTAAAAAATTAATTTTCATTTTAAAAAGAAAAGAACGTGCAAATAAAAGTTATGATTGTCAAAAAAATTGTTATTACTAGGCATATGGGATGTTAAAATCAAAATTCTTTAAGTGATTTAATATAAAATAACACATCGCAGTGATCTATCATAACATGGATATCGCATAGGGTAGGCTAATAAAATATATTATGAAGTAGCGGAAGAATGGAGCTACTTATTGATTTTACAATGTCCGTCTGTCCCCTTCATATGATCTTGATTGATGTTTGGAGGTTCATCTCCTATATATAATTATTATTATTTATCTGGTCTATGGTATACAGGGTGATTCAAATCGTGTGTAAAACAATTTAAGGGGGTATTATAGAGGCCAAGGTAAACACAAAAAGTCCTATTAACATGGGTCCAATTTTTATTTCTTTTCAAGTTACAAGAAATGCTCAAAGTGGCCTCCTTGAGCCTGAATGCAGACATTGCATCGTCGTAGCAATAAAGCTATTAACGTGGCCAACGAGAGACAGGCCAACGCCTCCTAAAGATAAGGCCTGAGCGCGAAAACGTCAGACATTGTTACATCATCATCCGAAGATACGTTTAATTGCATTTCAGGGCTTAATATTGGTAGTAATGCGATTAAACGTATCTTCGGATGATGATGATGTAACAATGTATGACGTTTCAGTTGTATGGCTTTCTTTCTAGGAGGTGTTGGGCCAGGGCACTCAAAATCACCTGATCATCGGGGTCCGGGCAACAATCCATCCTTCATTGTTTCCAACAAACGAGAAAATGCTGATTGTTAAAATCCAAGATGGAGCCAATGAAGGATGAATTGTTGCCCGGACCCCGATGATCATGTGACTTTTGAGTGCCCTGGCCTGTCTCTCGTTGGCCTCGAGCTAGAAAGACAGGCTCTGGCACTGAAAAGTCACCTAACCAAGATAGGTCTATTAACAATGTCACTTTCATTGTTTTAATCTTGTATTTTTAACAATCAATGTTTTTTCCTTTGTTCGAAACAATGAAGGTTGGATTGTTAATAGACCTATCTTGGTCAGGTTACTTTTCAGTGCCGGAGCCTGTATTTCTCGTTAGCCTCGCTAGTAAGTAATGACGTCAGTTCCTGTCCTGTTGCCTAGCGATTCCAAACTTAGATTTAACTTCTCCATGCTTTTCAATGCCCAGAGATATGCCGATTTCCTGGAATACATACTGCATGAACTCTTGCAACAGATATGGATCCGTCAACAGATGTGGTTCCAACACGATGGGACCCCTCCTCATTTTGGTCGAGTTGGTACTGAATGGCTTAACATGCACTTCCCTAACAAATGGATTGGGCGCAATGGGCCCATAGCACGGCCACCTCGCTCCTGGATTACTATCTGTGGGGGGATTTAGAACAAATGGTGTACAGTGTCCAGATAAACACACGGGCACAATTAGTGGCCAGAATGATAGCATCGGCTGAGAAAATTAGACATGATCATGGGTTAATGACAAACGTATACGAGTCACTTATTCGACGATGCAATGTCTGCATTCAGGATCAAGGAGGCCACTTTGAACATTTCTTGTAACTTGAAAAGAAATAAAAATTGGGCCCATATTAAAAGGACTTTGTATTTACCTTGACCTCTATAATACCCCCTTAAATTGTTTTACACACGATCTGAATCACCCTGTATAGGAAGTAAGGAAGTGAAATTCGATATGCAAATTCATCTAGGGAAGATCTATCTTACTAAGAATTTTTGACCAAATTGTGCCAGTGGGGTCGGAGTTATGGGGGTAGTAGTCACGTAATTCATAGAACAATTAAAGGAACAGTCCACTCTAAAAGAAAGGGGGGTAAAACATATGAAATCATTATAAATACAAAATAAAACAACTATATTTCACATTAATTTGTATCCATAAGGCCTACTTTCTATCGCGCATGTACAGATTTCTTTGCGTGCGCACGCCTGTGACGTCGCAGTTTCCAAAAACCTGATCACTCAATATTTTTACATAGTAAATGCACTGATTTCGGCTGTTGTAAGGGCTCATTCATTAGAAAATGTAAAAAAAATTGGTTTGGAACCTTACATATTCGATCCTGAGGAAAAGGAGCCAGTGAAAACAGTTTCATCACCATCACTAGATGACCGAGAAGATTTTAATGTTGGAGTTGCAGACAACTGTGGGAACGATACATTCAAACAGATGAAACGCATCCGCATTCACCACATCAGGCAGAGCATTTGGCTAGCAGGCAATCACATTCACAGCTAAACACGCCCATCAGACAAGGATCGGCCATTCAACATGGTGCTGTGATGTGGAAATATATGGCAACAACTTCGACGATTAGTAGGTATGTACATCATGGTTTGTGTCTGTGTGCTCTGCAATCCCAACAATCTGAGTGGGCTTATTCACGAATCTCTTGTTGAAATTGCACTTTGTTCTTGATGTCTTGAAGCAAATCTTGGCCATTCATCACTTTGTGTTGTCTAGCAGTCGCCGTTTCTTCTGTTGACACGCTCACCATTCGCTCGTCACTTGCTCAGTTGCAGTATTGCGCTGACGAAACAAAATACAGCTCCGAGCGAAGGAGTGCTTCCTCTGTCACCTTTCCAGTCTTCCTCTGTCTCTCCATTATCTCCAGTTACTCCTCATTTTTAAAGATTTTCAAGAAAATTTTAAGTTCTAGACAACAACCCCGGAATTCCTCTCCGACGGGTTCACCCGACTAGTCACGCGTTGGCGCAATGCGTGGAAAGGGATGGGGACTATGTCGAAAAGTGAATAGTGCATTACATAGAGGACAAATGTGAGTATAAGATACAAAAAGAATTTTGAAAATCGGTTAACAAATAAAAAAGTTACAGCCATGGAGACCTTATTTATCAATCGTCCCTCGTATATTATTAATTTTTATGATATATTCTTATATGTCATGATCAATTCTATATTGAAACTATATTTTTGTGAGTTTTTTGTATGGCAACATGAAAGGAGACCTTATAGCTTATTGTTGCTGTTAAAAAATAAAAAGTAAAAAAAAGTAGTTTTTATTGCTGAAAAAATTCGACACCTTACAAACAGCAGAATGAAGTGTTTCTTCACATTCAACAAACCATTTAAAGTCAACATTTTGAAGAAATGCTGAGACTAGCATCTTTTCCCTTTTTCCTCAGATATTTTTCAGACTACAACTTTGTAAATTACACTGAAAAACAATACTTAATCGGCACTCAGTCATAGCTGCCAGTGAATCTATGAGGGAATCCCACGAGCGTGTCCTTCCTTTCGCTAGGTGCGCTACAATCGACATGACGTAATCCAGTTTCCACATATCGGTCAACTGAAATATCTGTGTATTTTTTAATCTGTGCACAAACCGGCTGTAATGGCGTTAGTGCAAAGATAATGAACCACAAAGACGAGTGTGCATGCTCGGAACTGCGACACTAGCGCTGCGGTGGCAATAGAACAAACAGTACTTACTTTACGGATATTTTACCCTGCCATCAATATGAATAACGGTTATTATTGATAATTATTATTTTTTCGAAATCTATGTAGACAGTGGCCTTCCTCTTGCTTTGAAGATCAAGTGTGCAAAATTTCATCAAGATAGGAATAAAACCTATGAATAAATATAATATACAAACCCATAAACAAATAAACAAACCAACACTCTTCTTTGCTAGGACTCTCCTCTTGTGCCTGAAGGGTTCGTTTCATTGCCGAGGCAATGTGTCACGGAATATTAATTCTGTTAATATTTCCGATGACAAAGATGCTCGTTTTCGATCGAGAATAGTCTACAATTCCGGGCGAAAGCGGAGGCGACGTCATCAGCGTCGATGGGAGCATCTTCACGCAAGAGCCAATCACGGAGGAGGAAGTCTGGCGAGTGCGGGCTCGAGCAAAGAGACGAGAGAGATAGGGAGAGAGAGTTTGGCGACGACCGCGAGAGGTCTAAAGAAACAGAAGCTCCCGACGAAGGCTGCGGATTGGCAGAGAGAATGCCATGCTTTCGGCAGGACCAGGGAGTGGGAACGAGCTCATGCCCCCACGACGGAGACGGCTTCGGAGCCAGCTTTAGCTTCGTTGGTCCCCGCCACGTCGTGCGGAGAAGCTAAGCGGGCGGAGGAAAAAGCTCAAGCTGCCGCGACGAAGACGACTACGGAGCTGTCAATTGCGCCGTTGTATAACGCCACGTCGTGCGAGGAAGCTAGACTGAGCGGGAAAACGAAACCTCAAGCTGCCACGTCGACGAAGACGACTACGGAGCCGTCAACCGCTTCGTTGGAGAACGCCACGTCGTACGGAGCAGGCAAGCAGGCAGAGGTTTACGCCGACGCAAAGCGTGGGAAGCGACGGAGTGAAAGGTGTCCGTCGACAGCGTTTGCATTTCTTCCCCGTGCCCCGAGAGCTTCAGCGGGCGGTCGTTGCTACGCAACAGTAAGTGCGATTTTTATGGTGAGCTCTAAGGCCGTATTAATAAGAAGGGCTTTTAAAGAACTAAGTCGCCGGGAACTGCACAGGAACACAAAAGTGTGTGGACTATGGCCCTGTGGAATGCGGGCGTACCTGGTCAATGATTTTGGCTTTACCATAATTAGGTATAGCTAGTATTGAGGTGCGCCGCATTAAGGGAAAAAAAAGAGTAATTAAGCTGTTTAGGCTATTACCCGTTTCCCGTAAAGTTAACCTTTTCGTGTTCCGTTACAAACGTTTAACTGTGACATTGTCCTATTTTAGTAGTTGATTTTGGACTTCACGGACGTTTAATTTTACTCTGTTGTGACCTTTATGAATTAATGAACTCATTCATTTAAGCTCAAGGTTGGAACTTTTTGTGACTGTATCGCATTAGGCTGCGTGCTTTTGCATGTGAATTGTGTTGATATTCCTAAAATTGCAAAAGCATTAACTGGATTGTTATTTTAAGTGAATCATTTGAAAGCCTCACGTTTTAGTGCATACTTAGGCATTTTGTTTTTAGTTGTATAAACTAAATGGAAGTAAGGTTGGCTTTATTTTGGTATAATTTGTGACCGACCCAATTGAAATGCTGTTACTAAATTAAGTCTACCTATACGTCTATAATTTTACGGAGAGACTTGTGACTTGCAAACTGTTCATTCCTTTTACCGTTGCAGTTTAAGCCATATTTGATGTGATTATTGTATTACATTTTAGTTGCTTAGCCAATAAGCTTTTGTCATACAACTTTAGCATCTACGTTTTTGGAATTGCTATCTAGCTGATTGATATTTGTTAAGGGTTTAGGCTAGATTCAGTTCAAGTATTTGCTAATGTGTTGAAAATGCTTATCCTTTAAGTTGTGAAAGGAGTTAAAGTTATTTATGCTAATTTACTTGTTACATAGAAGTGTGGTTACAATTAATTGCGGCATTTGAATTAATTTGTGCCTTTGTTTTGAGTTGGTGGTAGGTATGGTTTGCCTTTAAGGAAGGAGTTTGCATCTTTACTTCTTGTTTATATTTACTATATTTTTACAATTTTCAATAAACATTTCATTTTATTACTTTAAATCAGTCCACTGTTACATGTTATTTACTTTCCACTGCGCTACTCATATTTTAGTTAAAATTACATGTGACACAATGAAACCCAGGTGTACCTTCATCGTTCAGTCCTACGTAAACGTATGGGTCGCTACATGCAGGCCCCGGAGCAAGAAATGCTGGACCGTGCTTTCCAAACGTAAAACCGTGCTTTAACCGAATTGTTAGCAGACCGGCATGAAAACCCAGACCAATATCGTAGGCGTCTCAATGTCCCAATATTTTCATGTGGTACCGACTTTGAACGGTACTTACAGGACTTGAAGAACTAGGCACGCATACAAGAGGTGCCTTTTAATGTACTCAAGCGTCTTTTCCGCAGATAGTACAACCAAACATATTCCATTGGATATTCGAGACTATACAACAGGCTCGTAATTGGACAGAAGCAAAGAAACTACTGTTGGACCTATTGAGCCCGCAGTGTTCGGAGTCAAAAAAGAAGAGGTTAAATAACCTCAAGCAACGAGCCAATGAACCGTTTCTGGCCAATTAAAACAGATCAATGCAAACACGGAAGAGCCCATAAATACAGAAGCGTTAATTGAGGTCGCTCTAGAAAATGCAGTGGACTTCCTAAGGGAACGCATTCGACCGTCCACAGTGCCTGATGAGGCCTCGTTTTTGGCGGAATGCTTCAAATGGGAAGGCATTATGCAGAGGAAAAATAAGAACGGTGGTAAGGATCGAGGGAGGCCCTCCGATGAAGGAGCCAGCGCAAATGATAAGACAAAAATTCGATTTAGGTGTTTTGGGTGTAAACAACCCAACACCTTATTGCGTGACTGTGACTGTCAAAAGAGCCAGCGTTAGCACTACCTTTCCCCGGGGGATTTGAGGGTTCTTCCCTTTGGGACTGGTGAGCATTCCACCATACGGCACTGACCTATAATTATGTAAATTTAAAAAAAATAATTCTGCTGCGGAAGCATCGGGCACCTGCTTCCATTAGTCCATCTTGACGGCAGAATGAGAAGGTTGTTTCCTTTAGGTATGGAGCGTTGTATCAATCATGTGGGGGGGTTACAGTGTCCCGCCTCCCAAAGTATAAAGAAAAGGAGCACACGACATTGGATAGTGGTGTTGTTTGAATTAATATTGATTTGGAGGAATTTAGAGGTTTCCTTCCTCTCGAATCAATGCAAACATTAATATGCGCATCCATCTTAACAATGAATAATGTTGACATTTCTGATTTTTTTCCCAGGCTAGATGAAAGCCTCTGAACGTACGAAAAAAGGGCAAGTAAGAAAAAAAATAAAGGATGAAAATCATTCATGAATAGATTTTCTTCTTTTTTATTTTTTTTTGTCAGGTAGGGGGGGGGGAGGGTGTGTAGCATATATGTTTGCTAGGACTCTCCTCTTGTGCCTGAAGAGTTCGTTTCATTGCTTAGGCAATGAAACCCAGGTGTAGCTTTATCGTTCAGTCCCCCCCCCCCTTTCTAGCAGTTTTGGCAAAATTTTCCCCTTTCCGTCGTTGGGAGCGAACGCTGGCCCTGAAAAAGGGTTTCCCGACCCGAAGGTGTTGAGGCGACTCGCTTAAAATCCCGTTGTATTTTGGTTCCGCGAGCAGTCTTGTAACTCTGGGTAAAAAATTTTTTTTAGAATATCAATAAAGAATATTTTAAAATAGGATTCGGTTCTTGGGTTCTTCATTAGCACCTTATATAAATTATTCTTCAAGATTGGTAAATCTCTTGCTTCTAAAGCTCTTAACACCTGATTGGTGGTGAATGATTGTTTGTGACCCGCTCTCCTAAGCGAGGTGGTGTTTCAATATATACATATATATAGACTAGCAGAGGACCCGGCGTTGCCCAGGATAAACACTTGTAGGTAAACAGAACAATCTTAAAAAGTTAAATTGTAACTCCAAATTGGATAAATAATAATCAATACAATACAGAGTGAAGGGACTATCCATTCTAAGAAAAATCCGAAATAGAGGAACTTTATTTAACCTCTTGTTGACTTGCCTCAGATTAAAATGATACCCATCTTAACCATCGGGGAACATCATTGGATACTTTAGACCCAAGTTTTTATTGACGTAGAAGCTCTTATATACACTCTAGCTCTATTCGAAACTCCCAATGTCCGTATAGCTTTTTCTGTTTTAGCTGCAGAGTTTCTCTGACCAAGACGTTCTTTCTCTTTCTTTCCAGACACATAAATTTTTACCAGTCGTCTGGAGGTTTGATAGGGAGCTCAAGGGAGACACGTGTGACTCCTTTTCCTCCTCAATAGACGCGGTCTTATTTATATCCCCTCACTGCATCATCATGTTATGCTCATTATTAATAATTCTTTGAAACGAACGTTTAATCATCGCATTATCAGCATCTCACTTTCAAAAATATTCATATTCACACAGAATGTAGTCAAAATGTATTTTTATTAAATGTTTGGATATGCTATGCGTGGCTCGGACTCTTGTTTTTTTATTTGTTTGTTTGTTTGTTTTTTGATTAAATTTTGCAATGTCTTAAAAATAAACACATGAAAACGCTTAGAATTAATACCGTAAAAATTGATAATGAAAATTTGAAAAAAATTATTTTAAATGCTAACAATGGATGGACCTCTCCAAGCGTGCCACTGCTAGCCTAAATAATTTCTTAGTCACGTGTTCTAACTTTAGATGAACACTTAATGTTGTTGCAATAACCACTCTGCTCTCGATGTCTTGAAGCAAAACTTGGCCATTAACCACTTTTCTAGTCCAGCGGTCGCCGACTATTCTATTGACATGCTCACTATTTGCTCAACACAGAACGGAGCTAAAGGACTCTTTCCTGTGTCGTCTTTCCACTCTTTCTCAATAGTCCGTTAACTCTCCATTATCTTCAGTTACTGATCATTTTTAAAGATTTTCAAGAAATTGTTAAGTACTAAGAACTCTCAATTCTAAGAAAAGCCTGAATACAGGAATTCTATGCATTGCTACAAATTGAACCTTATCTATATTGCACGAACTTTGCCTTTCATTTTTGGTCAAGAGATATATATATTGTTGATCCCTGCATAGTGTTGGTGCCAATGACGTATATTAAAGACTAGCAGAGGACCCGGCGTTGCCCGGGATAATTACGCTTGTAGGTAAACAAAACAACCTCAAAAAGCTAAATTAAACCTCCAAATTGGTCAAATAATAACTCAATCACTACAATATAGAAAAGACTATCCATTCTAAGAAAAATCCGAAAGACAGGAATTTACCGCTTCACTGAAAAAATCCATTCTAGGTGATATACCGGGACTTGATTTACCGAAAAAAAAATTTTTAAAGGCTAACTCATTATCACCAGTTACTGATCAGTTTTAAAGATTTTCAAGAAATTGTTAAGTATTAAGAATTCTCTTTTCTAAGAAAAGCCTGAATAACAGGAATTCTATGCATTGAATTCTATATTGCACAAACTTTGCCTTGCATTGTTGGTCATGAGACATATATTGTTGATCCTTGCATAGTGTTGGTGCATTGCGTGTTGCACCATTGCTGATACCTGTTGTTGCACAAACTTTTATTTGCATTGTTGGTCATGAGATATTTCTCATTAATATACCCTGCACATAACCATGAATATCGATTTTTTTATCAATAATTATTATTTTTTCGAAATCTGAGGTAGACAGTGACCTTCCTCATGCTTTGAAGGTCATGTATGCGAAATTTTATCAAGATCGGAATAAAACTGTAGATTTGTATAAAAAAACAAACAAACAAACAAATAAACATCCTTCTTTATATACAAGGTGATTATAATTAAAGTCCCTTTGTAAAAATGCTATAAAAAAACAACCATGAGTCCGAATGACTTCAAATTTGGACTGAGCATTCTTGAAGAAGGGGCATTTGATATGGATAAGAAAAAAAATAGTTCCAAAATTTATCACTAGATGGCGCTGTAAGCGGCATATTATGCCTAGGAGGATTTGTACTATGCAAATTGAAAGATACGCATGCGCATGAGACATTGCATGTGTTATAAAAACGCAGGCCTCATGGCGTTCTCGTCATATTTGTATCTCAGCAGCTTGCCATGGGTCTGTCAATGAAGGATCGCGCTCTGCTTGTGAAGCTCTTTTACAAGAATGGCGACTCTGCCATAGCAGCTTTAAAGAAATTTCGGGTATTAAAGGGAATGAAAAAAGGATGTGGTCCGATGTCTGCAAAGGCTCTGAGGTGTATGATTAAAAAATTCGAAGCGACAGGTTCTTTTGCAGTGAAATCTGGCAGAGGGAGGAAAGCAGTTGCTTTGACGTCAGTAGAAGATGTGGCTGAAGCATTAGTGGAAGGGTCGAACAGTGGTGTGCAAACGTGCAGTGCACGGGGAATTGCCCGAACTTTAGACATGCCTGTGAGCACGGTCAATAAAATTTTACGCAATATCCTGCATTGTTATCCCTATAAAATTACCCATGTTCAGGAGTTACTTCCTGCTGACCTGCCAATTAGACACACGTTTGCTTTAGAATTTCTAGCTCGCATGGAAGTGGACAATGAATGGCCATGGAACATCTTGTGGACAGACGAAGCCCATTTTTATCTCCACGGCGTTGTCAATACACAAAATTGCAGGATATGGGCAACGGAAAATCCTTTCGCATGTGTTTCAATACCGCTTCATTCTGCAAAGGTAACTGTGTGGTGCGGGATGACAGCATCATTGATTATAGGGCCATTTTTTTTCGAGGAAGTGGGTCCTGCGGGTCCCGTTACCTGTACAGTCAATGGTCAACGGTATGCGTGTCTTTTACGCAACCAGGTAATTCCAACACTTCAACAGCATGCATGCGTGGATAGAATAATTTTCATGCAAGATGGCGCTCCTCCGCACATTGCAAAGCCAGTGAAGCAACTGCTGAAGACACATTTCGGAGATGATAGAATTATCAGCCGTCATTTTCCGAGAGCCTGGCCTGCAAGATCACCGGACCTCAATCCTTGTGACTTCTGGCTCTGGGGTTACCTTAAAAATCATGTGTTCAGTGGCCCAGTTGCAAATTTAGCGGAATTGAAGGCTCGGATTACGCACCACGTTCACAACGTGACCCCGGAGACACTCCGGTCTGTTGTGGAACATGCTGTTTATCGGTTAAAACTTGTGGAGGAAAATGGTGGACAGCATATTGAACATGTCTTGCGCAAGTCCCGAGATAATTAATAGGCGTTTCCATTGTTGCTTTTTATGCGGTTTTTGGCCCAAGGACAATTAAAAACCGAATCATTATGTGCTTTTTATGCGGTTTTTGGCCCAAGGACAATTAAAATCCGATTTTTCCCATCCGATGTGGTACGACCTTGCCGTGGTGGATGGGCTTTGCACTAACAGTGCCACAACTGTTAAATGACTTGAAAGTCATGTTTTCCATCATCAAACCCGAAGCAATCATGTTCATTGACCGGTACAGTTGATTTTTTGCTAATACTGTACTGTATAATAAAAAAAAAATCATGTTTAACTTGTTTTAGTGTCAATTGCATTCCTTGACCAACTTTAATGTAAAAACATCATGCCATAAACAACTCATGCCAAAGCCGTCGTATTTCAATTCAAAATGTCACTTCTAGCTGAATCCGCTTCCGTTATGCCGCTTACAGCGCCATCTAGTGATAAATTTTGGAACTATTTTTTTCTTATCCCATATCAAATGCCCCTTCTTCAAGAATGCTCAGTCCAAATTTGAAGTCATTCGGACTCATGGTTGTTTTTTTATAGCATTTTTACAAAGGGACTTTAATTATAATAACCTTGTATATAGAAAGAAAAGATAGACTAGTAGAGGTAACCTGCGTTGCCCCGGATAATTACACTTGCAGGTAAACAGAACAATCTCAAAAAATTAAATTATAACTCCCAATTGTTTAAATAAGAACTCAATCAATCAACACAGAGCAAAGGGATTCTACGAAAAATACGAAAAATAGGAATTCTAGGTGATAAACCGGGACACTATCTAAACTCTTCTTGATTTGCCTGACCACTGCGGAGCATCACCAGATACTTTAGACTCAAGTTTTTCTTGCCCTTGACGTAGAAGCTCTTAAACCCTCTTGCTTTATTCGAAACTCCCGTTGTTCAGATGTTTCAAATGCCCGTATAGCTTTTTCTGTTTTAATTCCAGAGTTTCTCTGACCAATATTCGTTCTTTCTCTTTCCTTTCCAGACACACAAATTTTTGCCAGTCGTCTGGACGTTTGATAGGGAACTCAAGGGAGACACGCGTGACTCCTTTGCCTCATCAATAGACGTTGCCTTATAAATGTCCTGTCACTATATCATCATTCTATGCTCATTATTAATAATTCTTGGAAACGAACGTTCAATCATCGTATTATCGGCTTCTCAGTTTCCAAAATTCACATTTCCACAGAATATACTCAAAATATATTTTTATGAAATGTTTGGATCTGATGTGCTACCAAATAAGCTAGGTGATAGCCCCGGCGTGGCTCGGACTTTTTTTTTTGGATTAAATTTTGCAATATCTTTAAAATGAACACATAAAAACGCTTAGAATTAATACATTAAAAATTGTTAATGAAAATTCAAAAAAAATTTTTAAAGGCTCACAATGGATGGACCTCTCCAAGGATGCCACTACTAGTCTAAATAATTTCTTACTCACGTAATCTTACTTCAGATGTACACTTGATGTTGTTGCAATTCTCATTCTTCTCTCGAGTCTTGAAGCAAAACTTGGCCATTCATCACTTTGTGTAGTCTAGCGGTCGCCGATTCTTCTATTTACTTGCTTACCAGTTGCTCAATACAGCACGGAGCTAAAGGAGTGCTTTCTCTGCCATCTTTCCACTCTCTCTCAATAGTCTGCTAACTCTCCATTATCTCCAGTTACTGATCATTTTTAAAGATTTTCAAGAAATTGTTAATTACTAAGAACTCTCTTTTCTAAGAAAAGCCTGAATAACAGGAATTCTATGCATTGAAAGGTGGGAGGAAGGTGACACCATTCCTGATGGATAGCACTGTCTAGTTGTGCTAGATTGGACGGTGGTGGATCCAGCCGTCTGATGGTTCGTTCGACTTCGTCCCACAAATGCTCAATTGGAGTGAGATCTAGGGATTGTGGGTGCCACCAAAGTCCCCCTCATGTTCCTGGAACCACTCCTGCACAATACGAGCTCTGTGGCATGGCGCATTGTCTTGCTGGAAGTAGCTATCTCCATTGGGGTACGCCATCAACATGACAGGGTGGACTTGATCGGCGACGATACGGAGGTATGCTGTGCCACCCAGACGTCGTTCAACACGTATTAACGGACCTAACGCATGCCAGGAAAACATTCCCCAGACCATAACACTACTCGCACCGGCCTGAAGGGTTGTACTCATGCATGCGGGGTCCATGCTTTCGTGCTGTTTCCGCCAGATTCTCACGCGGTCGTCTGCATAATGTAACTGAAATCGTGTCTCGTCAGACGACATGATTTGTTTCCACTGCTCGATAGTCCAGTCCTTGTGCTCCTGAGCGAATTGGAGTCGTTTCCGCTTGTTGGCTGCAGACAGCAAATGTGTGCGGACAGGTCTTCGGCTTCCGTATCCCATGCGATGCAGTGTGCGGCGGACAGTGCATTCAGAGACCGTTTTGGAG
Organism: Rhysida immarginata; assembly: GCA_023313115.1. Lineage (NCBI taxonomy): Eukaryota > Metazoa > Arthropoda > Chilopoda > Scolopendromorpha > Scolopendridae > Rhysida > Rhysida immarginata. Next base: position 2,829,459 of record JAHWFO010000211.1, on the reverse strand, counting down.
GACTCCTGATTAAGGTCAGCAGTGATTTGATGCACAGTTGCCCTTCTGTTATCCTTTACCAGTCGTGACAGTCTCCGTTCTGTCCGATCATCAACCATCCGCGATCGGCCACAACACGAACGTTCAGACCCCGTCTTCCGGCTAACCGTCCAGTCTTTAAATACTTTAACGACGGCTGCTCTTGAGCACCCCACGAATGCCGCTGTTTCCATAGTTCCGAGCACCTATAATCATCCCGCGTTCAAAGGCTGTTAAATCGCGTCGTTTACCCATAGTTGAAGAATGGAACACGTCTACTGTTGTCGACGACACTCAGATTCCCTTTTTACATTGGTCCGGCCCGCTAGCAACATTGTGGCGACGTCCGTGCGCGCATTTGCTTAAACCTGTCAGGTGGTCATAATAATTTGCTCACTCACTGTATATTGTTGTTCCGTACAGAGCGTTTGTGAATTGCGTGTTGATAACATTGTTGATAAGCATTGTTGTACAAAATTTGCATTGCATTGTTGGTCATGAGATATTTCTCATTAATATGCCCTGCCATAACCATGAATATCGATTTCTTATCGACAATTATTTTTCCGAAATCTTAGGTAGACAGTGACCTTCCTCATGCTTTGAAGATCAAGTATGCAAAATTTCATCAAGATCGGAATAAAACTGTAGATTTGTATAAAAAAACAAACCCACAAACCCACTGCCACAAACTCACAAACCCACAAACAAACATCCTTCTTTATATAGATGGATAGAAAGATATAGAATATTTTATGGGTTCTTTAGATAAATTGAACAAACAAAATTCACAGAGATAAATCTTACTGCTAATAATAGATTATCACCGTTTACTTAGGTGCCGAAAGCAGTCTTTAATAAACATGAGCATTTTAGCTTGCCTTAATTTACATATTTAAAAATAACACGAGAAAACGAACGGTTGGATTTTCGCAGAAATAGAGAACGACAGACGTAATGGGTTCATAAGGTTGAAAGAACTATGGGAGCATCATAGCCGGGACAAGACATGGATAAGTCGGTCAGAGACCACATTTAATTGAATTCACCTAATTATTCGGAACGAATCAACGCAAACAGAATCGGCGAGAGTGAAAGGGCGTCACACCTCTATCCCTCCCCCAGGTATTCTAATTGGCATGTCAGTCATCAAGATTCTAAGAGCAGTATCTTATCTATGCTGCGTCGCAATTCGTGAGACAAAAAATTTTTTAAAGGGGAGATAAGTTCGAGCATTATTTAAACGTCTGTAAAAAAACAAAGAGACAGAAAAGTTCTTCAAGTTTAGGATGCATGCATATTACAGTACTTAAGTAGGGAAATTCTGAGAGCTTAAAATTCAGAATTACGTGTTTAAACAGATTCGTTAATGCACAAAAAATCCATTCATTGCCCTTATTGAGACGAGAATTAATTACGTCCCATTTTAATTAATGTTTAATGCTGGTTAAAAAGAGTTCAAACAATTAAATTATAAAAGGCTTATATATGCTCATAATTATGCCGTATTTTTGAGACAATTTACAATTTCTTTAATTATACACATATTAATATGTTCATGTCCATGATTTAATAAGATTACTGAAATTTCTACTCTTCATTAGAAGAAGAGGACACCAGTTTCGCTTCTAATCGGCGAAATTAGTCCTGCATGTCATACACTGGGATTGCTGGATTTTTGAATTTCAAGCAAAATATCAGTCCAATGCTTTGTTTTCGAAATATTTCCATGTCTACACTTAAATGGACCATCCTGTATATCAAATAGGGGTGCCTATCCACCAATCAGCAATAACAAAAAAGCCAAAATAGAACAAAAATTTGTTTGATTGCATATAGGACCATTAACAAATGTAAATATGCTCTGAACCCAAAAAGTGCACACTCTCGATAATGAATACACCGCTTGCGGTGTTTACAGGCTAACATGCATGATTGTGATTGCTACTATATTGGTTGTACGAGAAGATCGTTCAAAGAGAGGTTTGCTCAACTCGGAGGTCTTGGATCAATGTTGACAAAAATTCCCTTTTTCGGAGCTCCTTATCAAGAATAAACACCATTTCGGTCCAATGGATACAATCATTGTCATGTTCTTAAACTTAATTTAGCAAAGTAATGGTTAAGTGTGACAGAGAAGATGGGAGGAGACGGGTTTAATTGTAATAACATATTTATTCTGCATTTGGAATAAATAATGGGTAAATTTGTAACAGGTAAAATGATTCAGTTCATAAGTCAATTATAATTGAATTTTGAAAAGTTCCGATATCCAAGAAGAAGCCTCTCGAAGCCGCTGTCTTTCGATGAGCTGTGGATTAGAAGTGGGAGAAACCGTTACACAGGAAAATGCAGCCTTTAGAGGTAAGTCAGCCGAGTCGGAGGACAATGAGAAGACGAAACACAAGGATTAATCATAAGCTACAAAAACAGAATACAAATCCTTAACAGTAGCTTAAAGAGCAAAGTTACTTTATCAGGCTGAGAAGCTGGATGCCATGCGCGGCACCACGAACAATTGCCTGCCCGCGACGCGCCCAAAACTAGAGGAGAAGCTGCCTCGAGGAGGATATCTTCTTCCGCTCGGGAAAAATGGCTGATAACGTGTTCGTGCTGGTATGGCTTCTATTGCCGGAATATCTCCTTCGTCTTTCGAAATAGAGGAGGGCACCATTAACCTTGTCTGGGAACTGGCTTTCATAATATCTGCGTTGTGATGAGAAGAATGCCCTGAAAGGGAATCAATTACGAGCACCGTTTCATTGTAGCGAGCTAGCTGCGTTGGCATTATGGCCCACGTCTCCTTTCACTCATGTTCCATTTTTCGTCACATAGGCTTGACATGAAATCGTACGATTAATAGAGGAATTATGATATATTAATGTCCGTTGCGAGGTGTTTGATGGGAGGGATATCAAATAATGTTTTACCATCAAAATAATAAAGTGTGACGTTTCACGTGTTTTATAGAGGATTTGAATATTAATGAATTCATGTTAATGATAATTACCTTGATGGTCTCTCAAAGTGAGGGTCATCAGACTTTATTTGATGTATTGGTGTTGTGTTTATAAGAGTTTGGCAATTAGAATAACCCATTGTTGTATTAATGAACAATTATAATGTTAGATAGGAAATTTTTGCAATGAGTTTTCATGTGGAGGGGATGTTCAAACTGAGAGGAAATAGTAATCATTGTGTAGTCCAATGAGTTAGAATAACATTGGTCTGTGGAATGACTGATGAGATTACATATTTTGATGAATAATTAGCAATGTCTTTTATGAGATCAAGAGTAAAGGTGATTTTATTGAACAAACATGCAATTTTAATGTTATCACTTTCGTTTTGTGTTCTCTTTTGAGAATGAGAGTGAGGCCGGATGTTGGAAAAAGGATAAATAGAGGTGCTGAGAAAGGGGGGGGGATGAGTCGAATATCCCCGAGCTCCCAAGTCCATGCTGAGCTCGCTTGGTTTAATGTATGTTTCTGGGAGGGAATCTTCCGAACCTGATACTTCGACGATTGTATGCTTCAAGCGATTGGGGATCAGGCATTTGTGAGGCAACCTTCTCCTTACATCTTCATTAACTGGGGATGACCCACCACTAATAAATTTTGGTAAAGCTGTGTGAAGGGCGGTGCCCTGCGAACCCATTCCGGTCAAATTATTTCTTGCAAACTTTAAATTCAAGATTTAAGTAGAGCAGGCACCACATGTAAATCTGATTAACATTTATCAGATTCCGTATTTTACTTTTTGGGCGTTTTCTTTTATTTTGAAATATCAAATGAATGTTGAGTTCCAATTGAAAGATGATGATTATATGCAAGTTCCCCCATTTATATGAATAAAATGGCAAAATTGTCAAACCATGGAGATAAGAAATTAGATGTTCTGCGATATGGAAATTAATGGCAATACATTGAGTAAAACCACATAGTTAACCAGGGAGGAGATTACTTAGAGGATACAAATCAATTGAGAAAGCATCAGAGAATCTACAAGCTACGCATAGAATTTAGAAGATTGTACAGGTATCCGTTGAACTTGCTTTCGACACATTGAGCAAACGAAAAACTCATAAAGTAATCGATCCAGATTCCTGTATCAAAGAAAAGTGAAAAGCCTTTAGCCTGGAATTAAGAGTGTTCTTCAAGAAGTGAAATTTAGTGTTGTGCTCGATATTGTGTGTGCCCTTGGATATATAGATATATTTTAAAGTGATTAAGTGTAGTGTTACAAATATGGATATAGAGAATTTGGCTTAGTGGACAAGAACTGTTAGTTAATAAGCTTTCTTTTCAAGACCTGCTTTGTTGCTTTTGAATTATAGTATTAAGTGAAATTCATTGATAAGATTGGGTGAGAGTTTACATAAACCTGTCACAGTAGCAAAATATTTGTGTTGAGTTAAGATTGGTACATCATTTATATTGTTGAGCTTTAAATTAGTAAAATAATTCTTTAGATCAAAAGTTAATCAGCAGCTGCATTTAGAATTTAGTTATAGTTAATCCTGTTAAATACATATAGAAAATTAGAATTAAGAAATGTAAGTTTTATTAGCGTTTAGTCACTTCTTTGAAATTCATTTTGATTTTCTTGAATAAAGATTTTTTTTTTTGGATTTCAAAAACCTTGCCTAATTATTTCAATTAGAAGTAATTCACTCTCGAGTTAATTTTATTAAATTTAACGAACCCGACTCTCTGACTGTTGATTATATTGGAAGATCTCTGTTTTATTTCATAAGACTGAGCTAGTCTGTTCTTGGGGTCATTACTATAGTCAATTGGCAGAGGTCACAGTAGCGCCCAACGTGAAGAGCAGTGTTTCTTTGCAGAGGGTGTCTAATGTTACAAAAGTACAATATTCCTTCCCAGAGAGTTTTTGTATTATCATCAGACCGACTGCTACCAGTCAAATCCTTTATGTCGCTCGTCAGTGTTTTGACCAGATTGATTCTTTATCTGGCCGCTTACCTCATTTCATTTCCACTGGTTATCTGGAAAAACTCGTGCTGCCACAGCGGAGTTCTACCTTCCGTATTCATGGCCTCGATCGCTCGCCTGAAGATTCTCTCATTGCTTTCCTCCAGGACTAGCTGAAATCTCTTTCCTTCTTCTGCCTCTTGCCGCGCCTTTAACATGTTTTCAAGCCTCTTTTATTATGCATGCAAACTTTCTCGGCAAATTGCAATCGTTCAGTTCTCCTTGCCATGGTAGAAACAGAGACAAATGAAAGAAAGAGACTGGCAGTGCCCTATTCATTTCGCTGAGCGCTGCTGGTGCCAGCGGAAGTGCAGCATTCGCCATGTTACGATTGGCAAAAACCTAAGGCGGCATATATTCTCAATGTAATTTCAGATGTTTTTGTAGACGATTTCTGGAAGTATTAGTAAGCATAACCTGTTTTCTGATTTTTTTAAAAAAACTTTATTGCATTAACTAACGATAACGTATACTTTTAATAACTCCAAATAATTGATTCAATGCCTAACGAATTTTTAAAAGACAAATATTTTAAAATTTTAAATTAAAAGAATAGGAAGAAATAATTCTCAGTTCAATAAAATAATCAATTTATTAATCCACATATTGTAATAAGCAATTGTTTGCGATTGTTTCACATCGGCCTCGCTAGCTCAGTGGTTGCGTTATTGCCTCTGATGCCCGAGGACGCGGGTTCGACTCCGGCCGAGGACGACGAGGATTTTTTCAGGGAGAAAATTCTGAGATCACACATTTCCTTCGGAAGGGAAGTAAAGATGTTGGTCCCGTGTAGCCGTTTGCACGTTGAAGAACCCTTGCAAGGCAAAATTTGCCGCCCCTATAACCCTGTCCTGAAATGACCATAGAAGTTGAAAAGGACGTTAATATCAAACAAACCAAACCGATTGATTCACATGCATTGCGATCAGCTGTTTCTTGCCAGTCCCAATACGGCGGCGCGAAGGCTCCACTAGAGGGGAGGTCACTGCCAGTCTCTTACTTTCATTTGTCTCTGGGTAGAAACAACTTCACTGCTGAGAGGCTGCCGGGAAAAAAACGTGACTTGGCGCCAGACGTTGTCCTCGAGCCAGGTCTAGGCTCTGTGCCATGTCAAGAGATCCGCATGTGTTTTTGTGCACCTGGATCTGATTACATGACAATCATGTCCACCGTGCGAGTGATTACAGACTGCCTATGACTGCCCTACGCGCGTATTCTAGATGCAAACAATCACCTGCTACTGTATACATGATGGCGCGTCAACGCGCGTTTACTGACGACGGTCGCTGCTCTGTCGCCGGTATCATATCTCCCGCGTAAGCTTGCGGCATCGTGCGTAGTGAAATGCTAGCTTTCATTATTTAACCGTTCAGATGATCTGCGCGACTTGTCTGTTGAGAGACTTTGGAAATACGTAAGAATGGACAACGACGGCTTCAATATTGAATTATTTATCAATGAAATAGAGAAAAGGCCGGCAATTTGGAATATGAATACAAAAGAATATTCAAATAAAATAGTAAAAAAAGGCCATTGGAAGAATTGGTTTTAATTTTTTGCAATGAAGCTTCAGAAGAAAAGGAAAAAAATTATGTAAGAAACATTTTTTAAATAAATTTTATTTATGCATGTATTTTTTATTTAACAATGTTTTAAATCATGTTATCCTGCCACTCTGATTTTCCGTATTTCATTTTTCAGATTAAAACCACAAACAGATTTTATTTATTTTATTTTATTTATTTTATTTATTTATTTAATTGAATTAAATTATTGATACAAAAATATAAAAGATGCCCAAAGGGAGCTGGTATGGTACAAGACCGACTAGTAGGCTACCCTGGGCACCGTACAGAATCAAGGAATTTAATTATAAATCATATGTTACAATATCACCTAAAACTTAAATTAAACAAATTACCAAAGATTAAATATTAGTAGATTTAGTAATAACTAATGTTAATAAAAATTAATAATAAACCAATTTCAATCAGGCGCCAGTTCAAGCCATCAATGACAGAAATCACCAACCGTTATATTCAAGGGTTGAGAAGTATATTCTGAAGAACGTACTGTTTTAATGCGCGATAAAAAACCGAGTAGCAAATTAATGAGCGAAGTTCATATGGTAGCTTAGACCATTCCAAAATACCAGCATGGGAAACGCGATTACTCGCATACTTATTCTTTGCTTTAGGTAAATATATACTAAATTTTTGCCTAGTAGAATAACCATGTATATCCTTTACCAATGTTGAAGATATCAAAGGCGAAATATGTAAAAGCCGATTTATAGACTTATATATAAAAACGCGAAGTTGCATCTTATAAATTTGATATATAGTAAGTATTTCCAATTTCTGAAAGTAACAGGAAACAGGAGTACCACGGGGAACTTTTAAAAGAATCCGCAAAAACCACTTCTGCAGTTTCAAGATTCTAGACAAGTTATATTGCGTAGTAGCTCCCCAAAATATAGTACCATAGCACAGATTAGAGTGGATCAGAGCCTTATATAATAGAATTAATATATTAGGGGGTAAATAATTTAATCTAGAAATGATACCCATGTTACGATTTAATTTCTGTACTAATGAATTTACGTGCGAATCCCAAGACAAATAATGGGCCAATTCAATCCCAAGGTATCTAAAAGATTTCGTAACACCAATCCGGGAGTTAACAATATACGAGAGTAAACAATATCTCGTAAATATCAGATACAACAGGCACATCTTGCTTGTTGCGATGAAAGAAAAACATCGCTTGAGTTTTATCTACATCAATTCTTAAGTTATTTTGGCCACTCCAGTCAAATAGCCTCTTGGCTGCAACGTTTAAAGAGGTCAAGAGATCATTAGCAACTTTATTAGCAACTACCAGCGTGACATCATCTGCGTACATTATTACTTTATAACCAACTAAAGCATTAGGGAGTTCATTAATAAACAAAGCAAACAATATAGGAGACAGGATGGAGCCCTGTGGAACTCCAAGGTTCCTATTAATCAGCGATGAAGAAAAACCATCATAACTTAAAAAGTATTTCCTATCCTGAAGAAAGCTAGCAATCCAAGCCAATGGTGTACCAAATATGTGGAAATACGCTCTGAGCTTTGCAAGTAATAACGGAATGGAAACGGTATCAAAGGCTTTCGTAAAATCCACAAATAATGCTGCTACCAAGTTATTATCAATCATTTCAGTTGTAATGGACTCCGTGAGCTCAAAACAAGCAGTATCCGTGCTCCTATTCGGAACAAAGCCATGCTGGCTGTTACTAATAAAATTACTCGAAAATATATAAGATGCTAAACGCTTATAAAATAATTTCTCCATTACCTTTGAAAAAACTGAAAGGGTTGTAACCGGCCTGTAATTGCCGAAATTTGCAGGGTCCCCTTTCTTAAAGATAGGGGTTACTCTAGCGAGCTTCAGAGCGGAGGGAAAAGTACCAGTAACCAATGAATGGTTAAATAAGATTGACAAGGAGAGCGCAATCTCCTCAGCCACAGCTTTAAGAACATCGGCCCGAAAGCCTAAAGGGTCTACCGTTGGGCTCGATTTTAGTCCAACAATCACCAGTCTAATCTCCTCCATAGTGGTTGGAGCAGTGAAAAAACTTGCTGGAGATAAGGTGTTATCTTTATTAATTGTATGATTATTTATCGATTGGCCGGGTGGTAACAACGTGAGTAAAAAGTCATTTAGCGCAGAAGCAGTAATCTCACGAGTGCCCTGGAAAGGTGATTTAAGTGAGCTAGAATTTTTTAGTAATAAATTTACTACCTTCCACTTATCAGCTGATAAAGCTAAACGTTGAAAGGTACCAGCATAATATTGGGATTTAATAGAGGTAATATATTTCTTAACTTTATTAGAGAATTGCTTAAACTCTCTGACCAACCGAACTGAAGGGTTTTTTCTAGATCTAATGTATAAAGAATTCTTCCGCTTAATCATAACTAATAAATCATCGCTCATCCAGGGATGCCAAGGAAACGACTTCTGTATTCTTGCCTGCTTCGGTTTAGTTAGTGTAAAATAACGATCCCACCCGATTCTAAGTTGTTCAATAAATCTAGAAAATAACGTGTCAATATTGTTAACCGAACTCAGAATGAGGTCCCATTCAGTCAACGCTAAAAAAGAGCGAAAAACAACGATACGCTCATTAGAGACCAGTCTAGTGGGATTTCTGCTTCTAGATAGCATACAATGACCCAAAGCAGGATATACAATTAACAACGGGAAGTGATCACTAATCTTAACGTTTAGTGAACAACTAAGTAATGGGTTACCCATCGTAGAGAAACAACAGTCAATGGAGGAGTAAGATTGATGGTGCATCGAAAAATGCGTATAAGCGCGCACATTGATATGTAATCCCGCCCGATGTATTAAATCCAGAAAAGTATTTAACATAGGGGAAGATTTATTCAAATCTATGTTAAAATCCCCCACTAGCAAGATCTCTTTTCCTGAAAATGATGTCTCGAGCAGTATATTAGTAAGACACTGACAAAACGCTAAAAAATTGCCTGTAGGGGGGCGATGAACTGCAATTAAAACTTTTTTTAAGCTAATCTGTATTGTCAAAATTTCGTAGTCCAAGGAAATTAACGTGCAAGACGAAAGAACACTGCATTCATAATTATCTAAAACATGCGCACAAACGCCCCCTCCACGTTTGTTGGACCTGTTAATCGAAAAAACCCTATAATTTGAAATATCCGGAATACTTAAATGGTCAACACTCCAGGTCTCTGCAAGGACAATAACAGACGGAGATACGTCCAGCAAGTTAAGGTTAACCATCAACACCTCTAGGTTAGCAGTAAGACTTCGAACGTTGCAAAAAAACAATGTAAAATAACGCTCTGTATTAGGGAGTTCAGATAGCGCATTGTTAACAGAATCTAAAGGTATGGGAGATAAATCTCCATCACTAAAAGACATATTGCAATAGGCACTGCTTAACTAGTTAAGTTTGACATTAATGACTTGAACACTAAAAATCTGCAACAACAAACCCTCTAAGATTGCCTCTTCTATTTCCATCCTCAGTGATTGACGAAACAAGAATGGCTCAATCATCGCCGCAGTCATTTCAACAATGAATCGCCGCAGAGATTTGAACAATGAAATGCGCCTTGTCGCAAACATCTGAACCAATGACGTATATTAAAGATAAACTCCGAATCCTGTTAACAGCGGCAAAAAGTGAAGATAGATTATGTTAACAGCGGCAAAAAGTGAAGCAAATTGAGCCATGATAGTTCTGGGCAGGAGTGAGCCGTGGAGTAATTAGCTGTCTGGCTGCTTTGTTTTTGAAGATTTTGGGCCTGAGGAATAATTAATTCAAAACCATTCCTCAAAGTTAAATTGCGTACAACTGTACAAACAGACAAGAAAAAGGATCAGGAATCATTTTCCACAAAAATAAACCAAAAATACGTAACTAAAATGAAAATACGTAACTGAAAAACAATCGAAACGAAATTGAAATTGAAACCATGATCGAAAAATTGCTTATAAAATATAATAAAATACTTCAAATACAAAGTAAACGAAAAGATAAACTTAAGAGTCCGTGATCGGCGTGTGAAAGAATTATTAATCAGCTATTCTCGTGTTTAGCCATGTATTTTGCATCATCTTCACTCATTTTCGGCCATGACAGTTCTGGGCATGGAGCTTCCCAATTTGCTTCAAGTTACAACAATAGGATTCGGAGTCTATCTTTAATATACGTCATTGATCTGAACGGTTACCAAAAAATGTGACGCGAGCTTTTGCGCGACCATGGGAACCCACCCTTAGTGGCGACATCTTTTGAGAATGACAATAGTTATTTTAATCAAAGAAGTAAATTAAATAACTACAAGCGAAAACGTCGTAGGCGGAAAAAAGCTAATTGCGGTGGCGGCGTCGTGAGTGATGGGAAAGAAAATGAGGAGGCAGTAAGTGACGAGACTTGCAGCTAACCACAACTGGAATCCCTATCTTCTGAGCGCTTCCGCGCACTCCTCGTCGATTACACTTGTCTGATGATGAAGATTGTACTGTAATCCGACTTCAGCGACTTTTCTTTACAAAAGACGGAATACAATGTATTAAGAAGAGTTGTAATCCGACTCTCTTGCATTAAGTTGAATACAATAGACAGTATTTCAGAAATTCGGATTCATGTTGATTTAGACTTTCTTACACAAAATAATCACAGGAACATGTAGGGAACCATTTTTTTTTTCTTTTACCTTATTTCAAATGTATCCATGACCTACGGCGCATTCTTAGTCCTATCTGAGACGAGTTTGAAAGAGCTGTTCAAAGTAAAGTGCCTCCTCTAGCAAATACATATGAGCTGATGGTTATTCTTATAACTACCTGGTCGAAAATAATTGTAGAACATTGTCAGAACCGCACTTCCTCCATGCCACGTCGAATTGAGGTCATTTTGTTGGGGTCCATGTGATATTAAGCAAACGTTCTGATATTTTGAAGAATCAACCAACTGTGGATAAGAACAATTAAACAGAAGAAATGCCTCTTGTCCCAAAAAATTATGTATTTCAAATGCGCATTTCGAAATAAACAATTTTTTTTGTGGACAAGAGGTATTTCTTCTGTTTAAAATGTTCTGATAGTTAATTTGCCATGTCAATATAGATACTGAAAAACAGGCTACATTTGTAAACACTGATTTCTAATTTTGAATATTCATTCCTTATTTATTAGGAGCTTTTGCTAAAGCTACGTATAATATCGACGCTTAGTCTGTAGGTTTACCTGGCCAGCTGGCTGGCTGCCGTTTTCACGATAACTTGAAAACTGTTTCAATTCTGGCATTTTTGCGGAGACGTTCAAGTCTATTGCACATATGTGCTCTGACTGTGACCATAGAATACCAATGTTACGAGCGTCATATAAGAAAAAACAGAAAACAAAAGTTTTTTGGAACAGTTGCTTTCAGATGGAGTCAAGAGAGGGTTCTAAGAAAAAGAATAAAGATAAGCTAGGAGCGCAGAAGAAAGAAAAAAAAAGATTTTGTGATTCAAGATCAAGAGGGTGAGAGGGGAAGGAAAGGTGAGAAGCCTCTACTGAACGAGTTGAACTTGAATAGAAACGCACTGTTCATGGAAGAGACGAGTGCGGAAAAGAAAAGGAAAGTTACAAGTAATAGCCTAAAGAAGGAAGTGAATGAGAAGTTAATGCAAGTAATGCTTTGGACCCTTCTCTAAGTGCACCTAAGATCAGTAACTTTATATTTTAGTATAATTCTCCGAAGGCTATAACTTGTTGATATCAAGGGACATTAACTTTAAATACATGTAATAATACTGAGGAAAAAGTAACTGTACTTTCGAAAGGAAAATTATCATTAGCTTCAATCAACCTCACCCCTTATCTGTGCCAATGGATAACTCTGTGCGAGTTGAATGCAATTATCGAAATTCTATCCGAAGGAGAAACTTACCTGTGTTGAAATAATCTTAAAGAGAATAGTAGTTGTGGGACAATTTCCATATTCGATTCAAGGACATTTACCAGAAAGGACATAACTAAATATTAGTTATTTTTAAAAAGCCATTTTTAGAAGATAATTTGCTTCTCTAGTTGAAATTATTGTATGCTTGCGCAGCTACTAAGTTGATTGAATATTTCATGCTTTTCCCAGCCATTGCATATTGGAGGCTTGGGCTCTATTATTAATTTATCTACTGGATGAATTATTTCTATTATATATATGAACTTGAATGAAAAGTTAATTGTGGATTTCATTGAAGTTAAGATTGCGTATTGTAAACATTTCATATCCTTCTTCTTGGAATAACAATTGTTTAGTTTCTTCAAGTTATTTAAGAGCACTATTCTTTTCAAAAGTCACTATTTGTGTTACTTCATTTATATTTATTATCGAGGAAACCGGTTGCGGTAAACCAGTTGGCCAATGTAATGTATTTACCACTCAATCCGGCTATGACATATCGCTTAAAGGGAAGACGTCTCAACGAAGCTTATTAAGAAGAGGATTGTCTTATTCTTCTATCTACAGGGTGATTATAATTAAAGTTACGATTTCAAAAATCGATAATTTGAAAACTACTCGTCAGAATGACCTGATATTTTAGCAGAACAATCGTGAGGCAATGGAATTTTGTTTGGCGAAGGAAAAATAATAGTTCCAAAATCTGCCGATAGCTGGCGCTGGCAGGGTTCACATTGTCTGGAGATATGCAAATTACTAATACGTGACATGCGCACCGCAGACATAGCTGCCATAAAAATGCAGAGCACCAGCTCTTTGCTTGAATGCTTCATCATGACTCTGACTTCTGCCTTAATCATCAGTAAGATGTTGGATCCATGAAGCTCTGTTTTTTTGGCATTTTCTCTGTTGTCGCTGTAAACAAGTATTATTGTCTTTTCGCTAATAAATTTTTCGTAAATCCCTGAACTCTATTGTTTCCTTTTGGCTAACAACATTCCTGTGTTTCACGAATCCATTTTTAGTTTTTCCCCTGACATTACCCAGCCAGCGCCATCTATCCATTACAACGTAAAATTCATGAAAATCCAAATTGGTTTAAAGGTTCGTGGTTTAATGTTATCATTATGGTCCGTTAGAAACTTTCAATGTTAACATAGGGCAGTTGAAAAATATGGTTCCGCGAATGATTTAGTTTAGCCTTTCGGAACTTGGTAATGTCATTCCTTAATGGTTTATTAATTACTGTTTTCGGTGATAAAATAATCACCCCCTTTAGTTATTAATAATGAACTTCTCTGCACGGCTGTACAAGTTGCGAAAACATTGTTTATATTCCGCAGGAGGAACGCGTCGAAGTTCGGCTGTCACATTTGTCTGATTTTCTGGAAGCGATGTCCATTCAGGCTGGTTTTCAATTTGGGGAACAGAAAAAGTCCGGGGATGAGAAATCCGGAGAGTACGGAGGATGGTTGACTTCTGCGATCTGCTGTCGTGCGAAGGAGCGCTTCAGAGCATGTGTGGCCTTGCATTGTCGTGCAGGAGATGCCAGTTCCCTTTTTGTTGCAATTGCGGCCGAACTCGGCACACACGTTTCACTAATCGATGCAGAACCTCCTCTTAGTAATCTTTTACAGTCTGTCCCGGAGGAACGTACTCGTGATGAATCAGTCACCTTGACTGTCGATTTTAGGAAACGGAATTTGTGTTGTCTTGGAAAAGAAGGCGAACGCCATTCTACACTTTGTCCTCTCGTTTCTGGGTCGCAACACCAGGATTCGTCCCCAGTCACAATGGAATCCGGAAAAGAGGAGTCTCCATCCACGGCATCAACGAAATCTCCGCAAGCGTCCATTCTGCTTTGCTTCTGCTCGGCAGTCAAACAATGGGGGAAAAACGAAAGCAAATTTTTCTTTTCCCCAAGTCGCCATGCAAGAATATCATCCTTTCCGATACTGAGTTGGTCCGACTCATCCAAAGTGTCATTCGAAGGTCCGATGTCACTAATACGATCACTTTCTGCACCATTTGTGGCGTATGCGCATATTTTGGTCGTCCGAAGCGTGGGTCGTCTGCTTCAGTTGTCCTGCCATCACGAAAACGGGAATACTATACGCTGATTTCAACATTTCGCGAGTTTCTGTCGCCATTTTACCCAGTTTGAAACAGAAGTAAATGTTCACTCTTTGGTCCATCTTTACACTGTGACAATGATGGCTGCGATATGCTGCTCTCATGCTTGTCTCAACACGAATCACATATTTCTGATACACACAATTAATGCGCGTGGTCACTGGATAATTAGACTATCACGTGTATGCATTGGCAAATTCCAATTCCAAGTCGATTCCAATTTCTTTATCCTTTTTCACTATCCAGTATCTGACATGGACCCTTTTCGCAATCCTTTTAGACGACTATATGCTCGCAATGCAGCTGAACTGCTGCTATCATTCTGGTAAAAACTTTACCAACCATGCGCATTCTTTCTTACTTAAAACCATGATTTTTCGTGAAAGCTTTTCACTAAACATAATGAATGAATGGATCAATCCATTCCATTCTGAGCATGTTGACTTTCTAATTTGCATAAACTTTCTCCTAATAAGGCCGTTATTGAGAACGAACATATGCTATAATCAAACAAAAACCTTGCCTGATTATTTAAAACTAGTTTTAAAATCTCCATTTGTCATTCACAGCGCAACATTTTCATCTGGTGGTTAAAATTTGCACTCATTTTTTCCTTTCCGGATTTCTCTCCCCCATGATCTGAATAGCGTACATTTCAATTTGCATCACAATGGGTTCATTAGATTGGGCTCTAGAGGGCTCTGGTTAGGCGAACTTATTTTATAAGGAGGGATATAAACAAACAATAGGAATCCCGGAGGGTAGCCCATTGGGACCTTATTTATTTATAATATTTATAGATGAGCTTACATATAAATTAAAAATTAATCATCTTCTTTATGCTGACGACATGAAATTATCAAAAGAAATCAACTCATATATTGACAAAATGAGCTACAGTTAGATGTTGACAGCTTATGCACTTTGTATAAAAAAAATGGATTAAAATGTAATTTAGCCAAAACAAAAATGATGACTCTTACAAAGAAAACACCCCATTTTCTTTTAAGATAAACTTAAAGGAGAAAAATAATAGTGTATATCAAATTAAAGAATGATCACTGATAACAAATGCTTATTTGGACCCCAAGTAGATGGAGTTATTGCCCGGGCACTACAGCGGGCTGGGCTTATTGGCAGATTGGGAAAATATATTAGGGACAAAGAGGTTTTGTATATCTTTTTAATAAGAAAAAATAATATATTGATTGTTTGGACGATTTGGATATTGATTTTTTAATTGTTCCTGGCCCTTTTTTATTATTGTGGTTTTATATATATCAGTCCAGCTTTGGTAGCGTAAGCAGTTTCGGATCTCGACTTCCCTTCATGAATAAACGATTTTATTCGTTAATTCAATATTATAATATTTCAATAATCTAAACAGTTATTTATGATAATATTAAATATTAAAAAATTATTGTTATTTATGATAATAAATTTTAACAATAATAATAATAATAATAATAATAATAATAATAATAATAATAACTTTCCCAATACTTTCAATACTCCCACGAGTGCATAACTTTCCCTCCCTCGCATTTGAGTCCCTTGGGTCCGCCTCTGGGATTGGCTTCCGGACTTGATCCGAGTTTGGCTTCCCCAAACAATGATAATAATAATAGTAATAATAATATATTTATTGCCCATAAAGATGGAATAGAATAATATTCAAGAGATAAAAACCTTAAAAAGAATTCTCAACAAATAATTTTTAAGACGAAAATTGAAATGTTTTACAATATTTAAAATTTTATTTATTTTACCATATATAAAAAATTTCATAATATTTTTTATTGAAATAGAAAATTTATTAATAAAATATTTTAATAAAATTAAAAAGTTTATATGAATTTACGCACTACTCATCCATATTACAAAATTATATGAATAGTGAAAGTAAAGAAACATGGCTTGCTTTATGCGCTTATTTATTTTAATGTACTATTTGTATATTTAAATGTGCAGTATTTTTAATTATGTTACGGCCCTACAGGACCAATTTAAGTAACTGAAATATTATTGTTAATGCATAGCCTACAACAATAGAAAAACACACTGATCATTGTTATAGGCTATGGTCAAAGAAATGGAAACGCGCACGTAGCTCCGTGAACTCTACTCGTCAACGTGAAGATTTTATGCGGAAGTGACGTTTCTGCAACGTCATTCACGTACTGAAACATTACTGGCGTTTCACGTTAACGTGTAACTTAAACTCTCTACTAATTTATTAGGAGCTTTAGCATAAAAGCTACTTATAAGAATACGCCCTTGGTCTGTACGTTTATCCGGCCGGCCGGCCGCCGCTTGCACGATAACTTGAAAACGAATTAACTTTTTCAAATTCTGTTTTCAGAAATATGACCATCAACGTCTTAGCTCGGCCGTATCAACTTTTCAGAATTTTTCGTGGACCCCTTCAAGTCGAATTCACGTGTTAAAACAGTGAGTGTAAAGAACACCGAGCTAATGGCATGTCATATAACAATCGATTTATCAAGAAGGAATACATTGTTACTTTCTGTTCATCTTTCTGCACGCATTACTGACATCGGCGTGCGCACGTGAAATAGTTTTGTCGACGCACGATTGCTCAAGTGCTCATAATCTATAAGCTTATTATTAAATAGCAGGAAAATGGAGTTACTTATTGATTTTAATTTACACACGATTTGAATCACCCTTCATCATTTCTACATTTTTTGAGGTAGAAGGTTGAAAATCGGAATGTAGCTTACTATGGCCATGTGCATCTTCACTATATAGTTTGGTTTTGATTAGCCCACTAAGGCCGGAGTTTTGGGGGTGAAAATCAGAGGGGACTAGGTCTAGGTATATTAATGCATAAAAGTAGTGAACTTCGGTATGCAGATTCCTATAAGCAAGATATCCATTATATGAAGATTTTTTTTTTCCCGAGGTATCCATGCCTTCCCGACTCGATGGCGGAATGCATCAAAAAGATGGGACTACATTGAAAAATAGTATACCAACTCTGTCTGTAATAAAGCAACAGTAAAAAAACATTTCCGGTTTTCATTTGACTAACCCTCGTAAGTAGAATAAGAATGGAGCTACTTATTGGTTTTATAATGTCAGTCCGTCCCCTTCAGAATTTCTACATTTTTTTGAGGTAGAAGATTGAAATTCGGAATGTAGATTACTATGAGCATGTCCATTTGCACTATTTAGTTTGGTTTTGATTGGTATAAGGGGGTCGGAATTACGGGGGTGGGATTCAGAGAGGGCAACATATCTATGTGCTATTTAGGTACGTAAAAAGGCGTAAAATCCAGTATCCAGATTCCTCTAGGCAAGATCTACATTACTATGAAGTTTAGGCCCAATTGTTCCAATTTGCGGGGGTGGCAGTCACTTGGTCCTTAGATCTATGGCAACATATTGCATGTGATATATCATACGTTCGGAAATGATGAGAAAGGAAAGAAGATACGAGGGATTTTACATTTTTTACATATTACTTTCGAGAAAAAGTGCACATGAAGGGTAAAAATAGATGACTTGCCTTATCCTACTCGGGAGGCGGGGGAGGGGGATTAATTTCTTTTTAATAAATGTATAAATGTATCTCTGCTTCACCGCTAAAGCTCCTCCTTGGAATTTACAAGATTTTATTATACACTGCGGATAACTTGAGCTTTAATACATTTTTTCTGAAGATAATAGAAAAATGTATCGTATTTTTAAATAATTATTCAAGAATATTTCATAGGAAGGGGAGATAAAAATTAATCAAAGAATTGCTATTTCTTTAGAAAGAAACTTCTTTTATAAAAAATTAAGGGGGAATCCCAATGAAACTGAAGCGATGGGGATAAAGAAATTAAATTTTGTCGTCGAACTAATTAAAATCTCTATCTTTGTCAAGTTGAAAGATTTACCGAAGCAGAAAAGCCTTCTAGTCCTAATGAAGGCGGAGGTTCTTCTGACAGGGCTTTGGCATATCCTTCGTGATGGAAAGGTTTGTCGACAGGAAAGGTCTTTCCACCCACGATCGTAACTCAATGAGCTCATGTCATTTATTCTCTTTCGTTGTTCTAACATTTCAATTGAATTTGAAGATTAGTAGCATGAAATAACATTTCTCATTTTACATTCTCAGGATAATAAGCTTTTCCCTTTTAATTCTTCCCTTCTTTAGATTGTATCAAATTTTCTACTTCTTATTTTGCTTGGGTTTTTTTCGTCTGTTTTGAAAACTTATCTGTTATCCACGGTTCCACATTAAAATGTGATTAAATAGGTACACTATATTATAAAGCAGCATTAAATGTAGTAACATAAATTATTAATAAAAACTACATCTGATTACCTTATAAAAAGGAATCTTTCAAAAGTTACAAGAAATTAATCTCCCAAGGGGGGTATAGGAAAAAAGCGAAAGCCTGATTTCAAAAAAATCGGTCCCCTTAAAAGTGGGGTGAAAAAGTAGTGCGTAAAAACGGGAGATAAAAGTGAGGGATAAATAGTGAGGGTATAAGAGGGGGTTTAGATAGTTGCAGATAAAAGTGGGGGGTTAAGAAGTGGACATGATAAAAATGGGGATTTAAAAATTTGGGATAAAAGTGTGGGGGGGGGGAGTAAAATAGGTTAAAACATCCCCCTTTTTATCCTCTATCCATTTTTTACCCGTTTTTATCGCTAGTTTTTACCCCCGTATTTTTAATCAGAAAATTATGGCGTCTACTTAATCGAAAAGAACTCTACATTCTTCCGTTTCTCCTCATTTGAAAAATGATGATAGCTTAAAAGTTAACATGACCGCTGTCATATTTTCAGGCCAACCCCCATAATTCCGTCCCCACTAGCAGTCCGACCCAAATTTCATAGTGCTTGCCCAAAGTAATCTGGGCTTACCAATTTTACTCCTTTACATATACAGGGTGACCCATTTTAAAGTTTCCCCTGGAATATCTTGAAAAAACACATGGGATCGTTAAAGTTCCGAATGAAATTTATTTGTCTCGTAGGGAGCAATCGAATGGTACTAAAATAGACCCCCGTAGTTAAAAAAATTAATGTTACCCCCTGTCCCTATCTCCAGGAGGCGAAGGCCCAGCTTGGTATTATTGGATAACTTTATCACGATTATTGAAAGCGCAATTTAATAAGCTTCACTTCGATGTGTTTAATTCGAGAATTACAAAAAATTCTCGTGAATTGAAAAAAATAAGTTCAATAAAAGTTATATGTTTTTTGACGTACTTTCCGAATAGGAAATAAAAAATGGGGGTTCCTATTTAAGATTTCAAAATTGTCTCGCGCCCCACTCCAGGGGGTGGGGAGGGGAGTCTATTTTGGTACCATTCGATTTCGGGAGGGGAGTTTATTTTGATTCCTATTTCGGGGACCTCCAAGTCAAACGAATTTCATTCGGAACTTTTTTTCGATCTCATGTGTTGTTTTCGAGATATTTCAGGCGAAACTTTAAAATGGGTCACCATGTATATCTATGTTGGTAAATTTTTAACAATTGGCTCGCTTCATGAGGCTAGAAAGTGGCACATCAGAACTTAGAGAACCCCCCAGCGCAATCTAGTTTTGAGGCACTTGAACCCCATTATAACAGGGAAGGGGCGAGGGGGAAGGAGCGATTCTTGCACTTGTTCGATGATCTACTACTGTGACCAAAGAAAAACTGTAGGATAAGAGGGAAAATTCTCATAGAACTCGCGAATCGGTTCCAACACGTCACGGGCTAAGTCATTCTCTATATCT